>ABLG01001205.1:0-10239 GCA_000172435.1 Meloidogyne hapla | reverse complement strand
TGTTACAACAAAAACAATTGGATACGTAGTTCTTATGAAACTACAGGTTACCAGCCCGTAAATACTCATAATGATCATTACTACCAAATTCACCCAAACCCCCAACTCATTATTGATTTTTTGCAAGGAATTTCAAACAATTATACTATGGAACCTTAAATTTTATGTTATTTTTTTCTTTTCATTATTGTTCCGGTTTTATTTTTTCAAAGTTTGTTTGTTATCTCCAGTTTTATGAATTTTAATAAATTTTTATGAATTAGTAAGGTTTTTATTATGTTTTTATTATTTCCATTTAATTCTAAAAAATTAAAAAAAAATTTTTTTCTGGCACTCTAGTGATGTATATACAAAGGGCACTCTAATGTGGGCACTCTAACGTGGGCACTCTAACGTGCACGCCCTCTAACGTGGGAACTCTAACGTGAGCACTCTAATGACGTGTACCGGGTTTACTTAAAGAAATTCTTTCTTTAAGATTTATTGTAGATGAGGGAAGTTAAGTTCCAAAACGAATTTTAATTATAAAAAATAAACTTAAAGATTTACCAGTCAAAACACTATTAATTGCAGTCATTAAATGTCTGCCAGAATAAGCATCTCCAGCCTTAACAAAAGTATCACGCATACATTCAAAATCAGAAATAACCACTACTGGATCTTCTCCCAACCATAAAGTATATACAGGGCCATATTTATTTTCCCAAATTTTATAAGCTTCATAACCAGGAGCATAACGTGCAAGTGTTAAAGTATTTCCAAGAAGAGGTAAAGGTAAAGGGCCAGGTGGAAGAAAACGTCTTTTCCAAATAAAATTCCAAAAACAAATTAAAAGAGTAAATATAAATAACCAAAGAAGGATTGGGAGCATTATTTAAATTTTTTTGGTTTTCTATTAAAATAATGATAAATAAATTTATAGTAAAAAAGATAGAATAAATATAATAAATATCAATAAAAGTATTGTAAAAAGTAAAATATTTGGATATGGAAAATTAAATGAAGATGTTCTTCGACGCATACCTATAAAAATATTTCGTTTAATTTTTTTAAATTTTTCTATTAATGTCACTTTCGGTAAAAATAATTTTAACAATAATTAAAAAAAATTTGTAAGGATGTTTAATTAATAAGAAAATATTTAAATAAGGGAAAACAGAAGAAAAATTACAAACTAATGAAAATAATAATAAAATTCTGATAATCTTAAATTAATTAATTAATCTTTATTTTAAATATTAATTAAAATAATTTTTTAAAAATAATTATTTTTTATATCCCTTCATTTAAATATTTTTAAAGTTTATATATTCCAAAATTTAAGGGCGTTTCTTTTAAAAATATACCTATTTTTATTTTATTTTTATTTAAAAGCTTTATTTTTGTAAAATAAAGGGGTGGAGCTGTAAAATTAAAAATGCTAAATAAAAATATTATTCTTTAGAAAAAATATTATTATTTTTGAAAAAACAAATGACGAGATATTTAAGAATAAAGGTCAAATAAAATAAAAAATAAAGCAAAGGCAAACAGCCAAAAACATAAAAAAAATAAACTTCCCTATTCTTACTCATATTTCTCGTTTTTTATTTAATATTATTATTCAATCTGTCTAAATCTGATTCATTTAAGAAAATGTTTCTTTTTTGAAAAATAAATATGTTATTTTATTTATTATTTCTTAATTGAATGGGTAATTTAGAAAAACAAAAATTTTAATTTTTACTTAACTTTTAAAAGTTATAAATAAATAAATTCTGAAGATGAATATCCGATTTATCTTAAAAAATAGTAAAGTGTATCTGAAAATAATTTATAAATTATTTAAATTCTTTCTAAACTTATGAAATTAAAATTTAAAAAAAATAAAAAATAATAATTACATTATTAAAATAAAAGATAGCTAGAAAAAATAAATAAAAATTAAGTAAAATATTTATTTTGCAATTTTAAATAAAGTAAATGACCAAACAATTTTTAATTTATGTATTCTTGTCCATATAATTTAAAAAACTATTAACACCTCTTTTTCCTTCTTTTTAACTTTTTTGTTTATTATAGAAACAGGCCATTCTACCGCAAGCCCATTCCTTCTCAAAGTCATAACTGAAAGTAAAAATTTCATAGAAAAATGATTTTGGTACTATTCGACGCAGCTCGACGAGTTACGTTTAATTATACCTAAATTGAGTAAATTCGATTTTCATATAATTAATTAAAAGCCCTGAGGTAAACTGGGCTGCGGTAGAACGAGGTGTTCTCGTTTATTTGAGTGTTGCATTTTGATAATTTTTTATTTAATAAAAAATATTTTTTTAGAAATCATTGGTCTTTAATTAAAATGATTGATTAAAAAGTTTAATTAAGAATAAAAAATATTTTTAAATTTTTTGAACCTTTAAAAAATTGCAGAAAAAATATATTTATTTAATTGTAAAAAAGGCGTTCTTTTTAATGACCTTTTTTAAAATTAGTTCTTTCTTTAATTTTGCAACAATTTGTTTAATTAATATTAAAAATATTAAATTAAATTTATTTTTCTTTAAAATTAAATGAGAGGCTGGAGAAAATTTATTAAATTGTTTGAGATTAACATGTAAAAATATTTATTAATCTAGATTTCGATTTAATTAATATTTTTTATAATAAAAATATTTATTTTTTATGTTTTTTGCATATAACCTCTCCGCACAAGAAATTCCCAACCTTCTTTAGGGGTGTAAATTTTTTCGTCATTTTTTCGGACAAAAAACGAACGGTTGGAGAAAAAAGAAACAAAACAAAAACACCAAAAGAAGAAACGAAAATAAAATTTTCGACATCTCTTCTCATGACATAAAATAAATAAAAACAATTATTTTGCAACAGATAAAAGAAAATAAAACAATTGAATATAGGTTTTTTAATTAATAAGATGTACATCAATTTATTTACGCACAAAACTTTTAAACTAAAAAGTTTTTTATGTTCAGTTTATTTAATTTAAACGTCACAATTAAAAATATTTGTATTAAATTAATATGACGATTATTTGCGTGTTTTTAATAATTAAAATAATATGCCGAAAAAATATTTATTTTTAATTAATTTATTTTTTGCTAATTTTTATTTAATCTTTAAAAATATTTTTATTTAAAAAAATATTTTCTAAAAATATTTTTCTAAAGCTTTGTATTTGTCCTTACAAACTATATTTATTGTTTATTTTTATAAAACATTTAGATATTATTTAATGAAAAGATTTGTTGCTAAATTAATTTGTCATTTAATAATTAAATAAAAGAAAATATAAAAACATTTACAAAAAAATACTAATTATTTATTTTAAATATCATTAATATAATCTTTTATTTTAATAAACTATAAAAATAATTATTATTTTTGAAGCTTTATTTAGAAAGTTCTTGACATTTATTTAAAACAAAAATGCTAGTCATGAGAATGACTGGCACGAGTTTTTTGGTTAATTTGAGCGCGAGTCTTTTGCAAAAATGGACAAAAGAAAAGCTTAAATATAAAAAATCTAAAATATTTTTATAAAAAATTTCTAAAAAATTTCATAATTTTTGGTTAATGAATTATGAAATTATGGTCGAAGATAATGAAATTTCTAAAAATGTTCGAATTATCGTACTTATTATCTCATAAACTAAAAATTTCGAGATTTTTCGAAAAGTTAATTAAACTAAAGTTCATATTTAGGTTAGCATATCGATTCCTCCCCGATCTCCAAAATTAATTTTCTCAACAACTCCAATCCACTCTAATTTCCCTAACCATTTGAGGAATTGGTGTCAGGAAGGAACAAATTAAAAATATCTTAAAAATCTTTTTTTACCTTCTAAAGTTTGTGAAGAACAAAATAAGTTCTACCAATTCTAAAATGCATAAAATTTCTAGCATCTACAGTAATAAATGCACCAAAAGCTTTTCCTTAAAATTATTTTTAAAAATATTTATCATTTCACTAACCAACAATAACATCCCATTTTGGAGGAATTTTTTCTTCTAAAGTCATTTTTAAATATTTTGCAATTTCCCATTCTGTTCGATTTAACTTTAAAAAATTAAATTTAAAAAAAAATTATTTTTAATTATTTATTTACTTGTAATGCTCTACATGCAAGATTACATATTTGCACTAAATCAGCTTCCATTTTTGTTGAAAAATAAAATATTTCTGCTTCATTAATTTTTCGATCATCTCTTGTGTCAATATTTGGCATTTAAATAATTATAAATAAATAAATTAATTCATTATTAAGATGATTATTTTTATTTAAAAAAATCAATTTTATCAGGTATATTTATCAAAAAATTATTTTATAAATTATTTTTTATTTATCAAATCCACATTTTTAATTTTTTATTTGAAATTAAAGACAGATAAATCAAAAAAAATTTTTTTGTCAAAATTTTTAAAATTAGAAAATTTTTATTTTATTTTGATATACATAAAATAATAGTGTGTAAAGTTTAATGAATAGGTTCTTTCTTCTAAAAATATCAAAAAACACTTTTCTCAAAAAAAGAAATATTTAAAATAATTCTTAAAATCTTTAGTTTGGAAAAGTAAAACACAACAACTATATTCTTAACAACTTAAAATAGTATTTTCAATCGTTAATCTCTAGTCATCCTAAACTTTTTGCTAAAATAAGCTTAACTCAAATAACTCAAGAAAATAGATCAATAAAAGAATGTTAATAGAAAATAAAAATAAATTAACAATTCTTATAAGTAAAATAAAACTATTCAAATATATCCGGTGTGGTCTAGTGGTTAGGATTTCTGGTTCTCACCCAGGCGGCCGGGGTTCGATTCCCCGCACCGGAATTTAATTTTTATTTAATCAATTTTTAATTTTTTGAACAATTTTATGACAAAAATTCCAAAAAAAAAACATTTTTTTAAGCAAAAATATAATTTGAATTTTTTTTAAACCTTTTTAAATTTTAATTGAGCAAATATTTAATCCTCATCAGAAGAAGTTTCTTCATTTCCTTTCTTTCCTTGACCCATCAAACCATCTTCATCATCAGAATCGATTGCCGCCCTTCTTCGATCATACTTAAAAATTAATTTAAAATTTTTCTAAAAATAATTTTCAATTATTTTTACATTAACTTTTGTAGTTTTTGTTGTTTTAACAGAAATTTGGTCCAAAAGTTTTTTCAAATCTTCGTCAGTCATTTTACCTCGAATTTGTCCCGTTCTAAAATATTATTTTAAAATGATTTAAAAATAATAAAATATTTTTTTTTCAATTAATAATTAAAGACAGACCTATTCCCATTAAAAAAATAATTTAAAAAATAATTATAAATAAATTTATTTAAAGTTTAAAAAATCTAGAAAAACCTCCTAAATTTTAAAAAATTTTGAAAAGAAAAATTTAGTCTTTCAGAGAAAAATATAACAACGAAAAATAAGTTTTATTATTCGGAAATCAAAAAATCTTAATTTTAATCGGAGAAATTGAAAAAGATAATAAAAGCCATCTCACATAAAAGAAGCAAAAAATGAAAAATAAAAATTTTAGAATTTGAAAAAATTTTAAAAAAATCGAAAAAAATCTTTTGATTAAAAAAAATTTCTCCCAAAAAAATAATAAATTTAAATAAAAAAATACCTAGCCATATTAATAATTATATTTTCAACAGTTTGACTCTTCTCTGGTTTGGCAACAAATAAATTACTTAAACGAGAAAATGCTTGTTTATCCAAAACCTTTAAAATAAATTTTTAATTAAAAAATTTATTTTTTAAAAAAACTTGAGAAAGAATTGTATTTTTCATCATTTCTTGTTTTTGTTTTTGTTCTTCAGCTTTTTTGGCATCATTAGAATTATTATTTAATTGATTATCCATAGAAGAAATCTTTTAAATTAAAATTAATTTTAAAAAATAAAAAATCAAACATTTTGTGTATTTTGAATTCCTTCTTTAATTTGTGATGTTTGTTGCATTTTTTTTTAAATTAATTTAAATAAATTTTAGATAAAATAAAATTAAACTAAAAAAATAAAATTAAATTAAAATTAAAAATATTTCACAGAAAATCACTCCAAAAGTCCCAAACATATATTTATAAAAATCGTAAAAATATCAATAACTATCAAATAATATCAAAAAAAATCAAAAAATTAAATTAAATAATCAAAAGTTGTCAATCCACGAATGATAAAAATAGAAAAATATTTTTATTTATTTTTGCGATAGCGCGGCCGCTGCCGATTAGGCCGAGACAATTAGGCGACCCTTAAATTGTTTTTTCTATTTTTTTTTCTCATTTTAATCCTCTTTTATTAATTCGGTGATATTTTGCTTCCATGATTCTTTTTTGATACATTTTTGATTCGTTAATTTAATATTATCTCGCGCCTAGTTGTCTCGCCTAATCGGCAGTGCCTAATTGTCCTGCTCCCTTATTGTTGACTTTTTGAAATTCCGCTATGAATATTTTCAAAACACCAAAAATATTAAAGAAATATAAATTGAATACCTATTTGTAGTGTTCGGAAAAATTGATTTTCCCGGCTTCGGATTGGGATTCCGGATTTGGCACTGGAGCCGGACCGGATCCGGCCGGATCCGGCGCTAATAATCCGGTCCGGTATTAATCCGGAGATTATGAAAAAACCCGGATCCCTGACTACCTATTTGCTTAAGATTTTTCCTGAAATGTAGAAACAAACGAACTATTACTAGAGTCCGTCATTTTAGAGTTTTACCTATTTTTTCTGCTAACTTCTTTTGATGAGGTAAGTTGATGAGGTAAGTATCATGCTTCGATATTTGATCTATTTGAACCTTTTTCGAATAAAAACCAATCTTGGCACTTAAAAAGCCTAAAATAGGAACATATTTTTCGATTTTTCGGACCTAAAATGAAAGTCTAATAATTACCAATTTGTTTAAAACATTAAAATTTTAAATTTAATTTTTAAATAAATTTTAGAATTAAAATCGATTTTTATTTAAATTAAATTGTCTGGGTTTTGCCTAAATTCATAGACAATTTACATCATTAGAAGACAAAGGATGCACTTTTTATTGCCTCATGGCATTTTAAAAGACAGAAATCATATGGACATTTCTATTGTCTGATGGGAGGGTACTTGTCTGTTAATTGTCTATATATACAGACATAAAGGCATTTAATGAAGGTCCCAGACATTTTTTCAACTTTTTCTTTATTAAATTACTTCTTTAAAAGAAAGTCTAATTTCTCTTCACTGACATTCCTTAGACAATTTCAAGATTCTGAAAAATTCCGAAAAAAAATTAAAAACATTATTTTAATTTATTAATTTTAATATTTTTTTATTTTCTCAAAAATATAAACAGAAAATTTTCGACGTTAAAATACTAGTTAAAACTCAAAATTAATTTTTTTAATTAAAACCTCTATATATTTTTAGATTTAAAAAATGATTATTCATAAAAATCTTTTTCTATTTTTCTTTTTTGTTTTTATTTTGTGGCCTTCAAGTAATGCAATTCTTTCTAAAAAATTGCAAAATACGTTTACTGCTATTAACCGAACTTGTAGCATGGATTCCCTTTCCAATATTAATTGGCAAAATGTTACAAACACTTTAACAAGTAAATAATAAAATAAATAAATGGGGTTGGCCTGCTCCTTAAGCAGCTCTCATAAAGCTGGAAAACCAAAATTCGTCTGAGATGGGGTTAGAACGAGAGACAAGAAAAGTTCAAAATTAAACCGTTATATTTTGAGGGATTAATTTCAAATTTACTTCTCCCCAAAGGTCATAAAATATATTTTCGACAAAGTTTTAATAAAACTCCGGATCGGACTCCGGGCCGGAGTTTGGATTTTTTACATGCCGGACCGGCTCCGGCAAGTTTAGTCCGGTCCGGCGCCGGACACTAAAAATGACTCATAAATATTTGGGTACGAGTAATTAAAAATAGAAAATAAGAATGGTTAAAATTTTGAAACATTTTAATAATATTCAAAATTGTTAACAAATAAAATTAAAAAATTTTTAAGCAAGTAATAAAATACAAGAAAGTTTGAGAGTTATAAGAAATTTAAAATTGACAAAAGATTCGAATCAATTAAAAGAATTTAAATTAAAACTGACAAATTTAAATAAAAAAATAAATAATTATGAAAATAAATTGATTTTAAAAATTAAAGAATTATTAAATAATTATAATAAAATTGTTGAGGAATCTAAAAAATTAAAAAATGAAGAAAATGAAGAGCGTGAATTAATTAAAACTTTTGTGAAAGAAGAATGTAAAAAAGCAATGAATAATAACAAAATTGAAGTTTCAAAATATAAAATTATGGAAATTAATGAAAATATTTATTTATTTGACAAAAAGCTAAAAATAATTAACAAAAAGGTAAAAATTAATTTTAGAAAAAAATAAAAATGCAACCGTCCACTTCCCCCACCCAACGGCAATGTAAAAAAAATTTATCTCAATATCAATAGGCTCAGTATCGGTCTGAAAGTTTATTGATCAGTAACGGTTAGGAAATAGACTAAAAATCAAAAATTTGAAAGTCGTTTATCTCACTCACCTAGTGTTTATAAATTGTTTAGAATCTTTATATATGGTAGGCCGAACCTTATAGAAAGAATTGTGATGAGTGCTATACCACCAAAATGGTATTGTCAGCTCAGGTCAAGTTACTGGACAAGACCAAGTTGCACTTTGTTCCGGTTTTAGTAGGTCTTTAGCGGGCAGCCCTTTATATACGTATTTATTATAATATAACGACAGGTCGTTTTAATGTTCAGCCCTCCGTGTTCTAATAGAGACTGTTTTTATATTAAAATAATACACGGTAGAAAACTAAGTCGGTGTCCGCAAATCTCTACAAACCGCTCAAAAAATATTTTTTTTGTTTAGATGGATGAAAACACTTTAAAATATGAGGAATTAAAAGAAGAACTAAAACAATCATTTGATGAAACAAAAATTATAGAATATTCGACTTTAACCTTTGATGTATATTATTCATATAAAGAATATTCTGAAACATTAATAAATGCAAAAAATTATATTAGAGAAAATAAAAGTTTAAATAATAATAAACAAATTATTACAATTCCAAAAATTAAAAGCGCAATTCCAAAAAAGGAAGAAATACAAGAATTAATAAAAAATAGAGAAAAGTTGGAAAATGAATGGATTAAAATAAATAAATTAAAAAATCCAATTGATAAATTTATTGAAAAAGCAAAAAATTTATTAAATAAAATTAAAAAAATTAATGAAAATGATGAAATTTTTTTAAAATATAAACAAAAAACAGCTTTTGAAAAACATTTGGAAATAATAAATTTAGAAAATGAAAAGAAGGAAGAAGACAGTGAATCTGAAGTTTCTTGTTTTGAAACTCCTTGTTATCAATTTGAAACACCAAAATTATCTGATGATGAAACCCCTAAATCTGCCCAAAATTATGAAAAATTGGAAATTATACATTTATTTAATGATAATCGTAAGTCTAATAGTTTATGTTTTTTTGATTCTATTGCCCTAATAACAATAGAAAATTATTTTTAGAAAGGCGGGAAACGGGAAATGCCCATCCCTGGTGAACTCCTAGACTGAAATAAACATTACTTTAAAAAATCGACCACTTATATAGAGATTATCAATTTGAAACACCAAAATTATCTAGTATTATATAATACTAGATAATTTATATAATAAAAGAGAAAACAGTCATCGCTTTGTTCCTGAGCAGCAAAGTCGCAGGTTCGATACCTGCCCTATGGCTAAACTTTTTTTCTAAACTCTTATAAAAATCCTCCTCCTTTTATTTATAAAAAATAAAATTAAATATATTTTTTTTATTTTTAAAGCTGAAGATAAAAACTTTTTCACAAGTTTTCTTTTCCAAATACAAAATAAACCAACAATTATTTATTTAATATATCAATATGAACAAAAAATAAAAAATAAAGAAATACAAATTAAATTTAATAACAGAAAATTGTTGAGAGAATGTAGAAAAATTGCAATGAAAAAATTAAATGAACAGTATGGAAAAAAACAAATTTATTGGAATATAAATTTTATTTCAATTGGATTGAAGGTCTTTTTAAAATTAAATTTTAATTAAAAAAATATTTTTAGGCTTATCAAATAGAAATTAAAAATAAAATAAATAAAAAAAGAGAAATAATAGAAAATGACAAAAAATTTTATAATATTTTGTTGGAAGAAAATTTTATCTTTACTGAT
>ABLG01001208.1:0-20685 GCA_000172435.1 Meloidogyne hapla | reverse complement strand
ATCAGAATTGCAAAAATCAGAATTATTTTTTTATTAATTAAAAGAAAAGATAAAAGAAATTGCGCCGAGCTGTCAACCAATCAAAAAATTAAGGGAAAGAGAGGAAAAGGAGCAGAATTATGCAAATAAAAGGCATATTGCGAATTTCCTTTTGCGGACAGGGGAGGAGCGAGCTGGACATTTACCGCAATTTTTAAATTTTTTCGTAAATATCGCTTACATATTTAAGGATTTTTTTTCATATTTTCATACATATTTTAGACTTTTCATGAATATAATTCACAGCCTTAATAATCATTATAAAATTTGTAAGAAATCAAAATAATCATAAATATTTTATTGAGATTTTTAGCCCCTTTAGAAAATTTAACAAAATATTATTTAATTAAATAATTCTATTAATTAATAAAATAAATAAATAATTTTTATAATAAAAATATTTATAGAAATCTAAAAATTAAACTCTCTCATTATTTAATAATGTTATTAATTACTTTATTTATTGATATATTATTTGAAATTAATCAATATTTTTTCTTGATGCCCTATTCTGATGGTGGTATTAAAAATATTGAAGATATCAAAGATCAATGGCTATATGTTTCCCTTGAATATACTGAAGTAAATTTATTTAAAATCTTTACAATTAAATTATTTTGATTCTGACAAATTGTAAGGTTCATTAATGGAATGGAATAAGAATCCTATCTAGAGCACAATCGACCGTGTTATCATTAGTGTGGGTCACGGTATCGGTATTTTTGCAAAAATACCGATACCGTCCTGTATTACCGCGGTATTTTCGGTATATACCGCGGTAATACCGATACCGAATACCGGAAAAAGCCATTTGACCCACTCTAGTTATCATCCAAACATTATAGGTCATTTATATTCTTTCTGCAAGTAAGGGTAATTAAGGAAGTCTAAGTTTCTTCCCAACTAGTTGAGGAGAGATTTGCCCCAAGGATTCTTCTATATTTTCTTGAATGGGAAGGTTTGTGATTTCAGATTTTGTCTGATTCGTGATTTTTGGAGTTATCCTATAGTAACTCTGCCCCGGTGGATCCATGTCCGATGGCACCGTACATCGGACTCCACCTCGCAGGTCATTCGGGAAGGAGGGAATTGGGGAAGCATTAAAGGTTCGGTTTGTATTTGGGTTTGATGAGTAGCCCTAGTTCATCATTGATGCGTTTGCATCAACGAGCATTGTTTATAGGTTAATCGGTTCTAGAGGGATTGAATCTATGGTTATATCTTAGGCAACGGGAATTGTAACATAATAGGTTTTAAGTTATACTAGTTGGGATTGGACATGCTGGGACGGTTTAACTGAAGATCTACTGAAGATGGAGGTTTAATGAAGATGAGGATGAACTGAACTGAACTTGTTTATCCTGTTGTGTGTTGTAGTTTTATAGGGAATTGAGATGGGCTGGGCCTAAGGATGAATGTGTTGGAGTAATGTAATTATAATCATTCTCAGAAGTGTTAGTGCTGGGAAGAATGCTTTAAGTTGTGGAGTGAAGAAAGGAACGGAAATGATAGTGTAAGGGATATAGTTTGGGAAAGGATGTTCAATTGGAGAGAATATAGATGTCCATATAAGATAGGATGGGAAGGTGAATGTGTGGAAGGGATAGTGGGAAATGGTGATCAAATGCACCATATTGGGAAGGAAGTGGTGATCAACTTCACCACGTTACACTATTCAGTGTTAGAATAATAGCTAATAACTTTTGAAGGATTAATGATTTTTTGGTCTAATTTATCTAAATTTTCAGAAACCTCAATTATCTTTGTTAGTATTATCTCTATCTTGTATAATTCCATATTTAATTATTTTATTTTGTGTTATAAAAATGATTCGTTATGTCAATTTATATACTGGCTATGATAATAATATGAAGGAAATGCTTAAAAAACTTACTTTAACTTTAATTTTATTGGTAAGTTTAGAAACTTTCTCTACTCTTTTACTCTAAATTATTTTTGATCCCCGTCTGTTCCCCTTCTAGGTTTATGTTTCTTGAGATGGGATTTTCAATAAGGGAATTCATTATAATTATTTACAATATTTTGTCAAAAAGTACCTTAAACTTGCAATAAAGTTTTTTCCCTTATTGTAGAATGAGAGTCTTTCCCATATGCCAGTTTTTCCCGAAAGGATTGAATAAAAATAAATTTATTTCTAATATATAATTATCAAAATTTGAATTTTTTTTTGGAAGTTTTCTTGAAAATGTTTTTAAATTTTCAGGCAATTATACCATTCTTAACTCAACTTGCTTCATTAATACCATTGTTGTACCTAGGATTTTTGGATGGAGGAAATGGTAAAGATTTTATTCTACTA
Source organism: Meloidogyne hapla (assembly GCA_000172435.1). Lineage (NCBI taxonomy): Eukaryota > Metazoa > Nematoda > Chromadorea > Rhabditida > Meloidogynidae > Meloidogyne > Meloidogyne hapla. Next base: position 18,326 of record ABLG01001208.1, on the reverse strand, counting down.
ACTACCAATATTCTACACCATGCAATACCTTTATTTAATCCAATCATTGCTATTTTAACAAATAAGCCTTATAGAAAGGCTATATTTTGTAAATCTACAATTGAAGTACAACCAAATGTACGATGGGTTGATAACATAAAATAAATTGTTTTTATTTATTTAATAATTTTTTAAATTGTGAAAACTGAAATTTTATGAATTTATCATTTGAATATAATATTTAAAATGATTATATTTTAATTTGTTAGATTTTGATAAAAATATATTCTAATTTAATTAACTTTTTGTTGTTACAACATCTTTTGCTGGAAAATATTTAATTAAAATATTTTATTTAATTTTATTAGGAAAATCAGAATTTTAAATTAAAATAATTAATTAAAATTAATATTTATTAAAATGTTCACAACACATTAAAATTTTAAGCAACAATAATTGGCTAGGCAGTGAAATTGTTAGAAATAATTAAGGAAAATAATTTTTAAAAAATTAAAATGATTAAGAATGAATTTTTAAAATTAAAGAAATTTAAAATTAATAAAACTGAATAGACGAGGTAAATATAAAATAAATAAGGAAGAATATAAATAAAATACAAAAAAATGAATTTTAATTAAATTTAATTTTATAAAAAATTAAAAAAAATTTTTTAATTTAATTTTGGAAAATAATTTTAAAAAATTTTTAAATTTTCTAGAAAATTTAAAAAAGGAAAAAACAATTTATTAAAATTTATTTATTTCTAATCTTATTTTTTATTGTCCAAAGTTATAATTAATCCCTTAAAGCGGTCGGGAGAACATTCACCGCAATATCCACCACAAAGTCCTTGAATGAGAGCATTATTCTTCAAAAAAAAATAATTTTTTATTTAAAATATATTTATTTGTTTACTTCAAAACGGTCAATTTTTACACTTGTTCTGTGACCTTGATTGACCCATTCTAAATCATCAACTATTCTTAGATTTGATTTTCGTAAGTCGATTGAAAAACGACCCTGAATATTTATTTTTTTTTTGAATTTATTTTTAAGAAGGATAAAGAAATACTTGTGGGCAATCACTCATTGAATAACAATCACCAGCAGTTCCAAACGGAATATCACTGCCGTATTCTGTCAAAGTAAAGGTGAAGTCATTTGCTTAAAAAAAGATGATTTTAAATTTCAAAATTAAAACAAAATTTGTTTAAAAATTTTTTTAAAAAAATTTAATTAAATATATAAAATTATCAAATAAAATTATTTTTAATTTAAAAGAAAATATTACGATTAATTTTCATATTGTGTAAATCTATCCGGACTTTATAAAATCTTGTAAGTCCTTGACCGACATGCCCATTATTAGTACAAGCACAACTATCATTTCGAAGACCATTATGAGGACAGGAATATGCATTTTTTAATCTAAATAATTTTAAAGAAAATAAAAAAATATTTTTTGAATTTTTTATTTAAAAAAAAATTATATTCACCTTTTCCCATAATATTCAGCAAAATTACTTTCAGGCCGCAAATTTAAATAAGTTTTTGGAATTGTTTCATTCATTTGATGACAATAAACAATAATTTTATAACCATTAAGCATTACCTTTAAAAATTTGATTTTTTAATTTTTCCAAACAATTCTATAAATTAATTATTAAAAACACACAGTATAATTTCCATCTTTTAATTGTTTATCATTTCCATTAGCTTTTAATTCAGCACAATCATTAGGCATACAATTTCTAACAAAACAAGGTTCTCTTCTTTTTGGTCTTGTTGTTAAATCACATCCACCTCCATCTGGGGACGTAGTTGCTCGACCACCAAGTTTATCCAAACATCGCACTTTGCGACGCCTAAAGCCTGGACCACAACTTTTTGAGCACTAAAAATAATTAATAAATTGATAAATATTTGATATATATTAGAAATTATAAATATGAGTGAAAATAAGTTAAGAAAAGAGAACAAAAATCTCAGAAATGAGAGAAAAATTACTGTATTTTCTCTCAAATAGAGAGAAAATTCCTTTCTCAAGTAGTCACTCGTTCGTAATAATTACTAGAGTTGAACTTTTTAAGAACCAGGATCCTGTTTCAGGATTTTAAAAATGAATCATGACCCGGACAGGATAAAAAAAACCAGGATTCCTGATCACAGGATCATGAAAATCCTATCCTGATCCTCTCCTTCCTGGTTCTACTAATTATCCTAGTAGGAAACAATAATTAAACCATCAAAAATAGCTTTAATTGCACTCTCCAGAAAGAAGTTGAAAAAACAATTAATAAGAGAAAAAACAAAGATTTAAATAAAAATGTACAAAAATAACAATTAGTAAGAGATAAATAATTAAATATGAAACACACTTGAGACCATGGACCTGCGCTCCAATGAAATTGAGCATTGCAGGGATTTACTTCGCACTGCTTTGTAACCTTAGAAAATATTTTTACATTTTTATATTTAATTATAAAGTTGAATTGACTCGAAAAAATGCTCAAAAGAAAGAAAAAGGCTCGAAAGCAATTTTCAAATCGGCCCGACCAATTTTATTTATTTATTTTTAAAATAATTTTACAAAATTTTATTAATACAAACAATTGGCTTTTCAAGTGCCATACAATTACTAGAAAGCACAATTGGCTCAGATACTTCGTTGTTAGAAATTGAAATAATATTTTTCTTTAATTTACATTCAATTCTTCGAAAGTTTTGCTTAAAGAAGTTGAGTGTGAGAGAAAAAAAGAGAAAGGTGTTTTAAATTGAATAGAATTTAATTAAAATTTAAAAGAAAATTTCTTTTTAAAAAATTTAAAAATTCACCCCAATGCCACAAGAGCGAGAGCATGAACTCCAAGGGCCGGCAACCCAGTGGTAAGGCTAATAATAAAATAAATCAAATTATCACTTATAAAATCGAAATAATACATACCGTATCTAGTAGGTAATTACCCGGTCACGATTAATTACCCGCGGGAGGTCAAGAAATAAATACCCAGGGTAATTATTTGAGTAAATACGGTATGTTTATTTATTCAAATTAATTAAATTACGCATTTATCTGTTGGGCATTTTCTTGTCTCAATTGGCCTCAAAGTGCTTGCCCCATTCTCACACATTTTTGGAGATGCTCGTTTGCCAGTATCACTTTAAATTAATTAAAATTATTTTTTCCAATTACTTCAGTCTACCTAATACAAAATACTCTTCGTTTCTGTTCACTAGGTTTACATGCATCAAGACACTATTAAAATATAAAAATATTTATAGAATTTATATTTTCCCATTACTTTTGACCAATTTCCTATTCTCCACGCATATTCATTACATTTTTTCAAATTACATTTTCTTATTTCCAAAGGTTTTGGTTCTGTTGTAATACAATCTTTGTCTTGTAAAAGCTGTCCATCTCTACCACCTTTTCTACAAACAACTTCACGTTTGGCAATTCCTGGACCGCAGGAAGTGGAACACTAAAAAAAAGAACCTCTGTCAATCAAAAAACACTCTCACATTAATTAACCCGATTAATTACCCCATCTAGCGGTAATTAATCCCCCGATTAATTACCCCATCTAATTACCCCATGTACAGAAAGAAGTTGAAATAATAATTACTCTCTCTAAAATAATCATTATTTACACCCTCTTTAATAATTCCAGCGAGGCTGAAACAATTATTATCCAGGGTAATTATTCGAGAAAATACGATATTAGAAAACAAAACTGAGAATGATTGTATTTGTTAAGTTCTCGGGAATTGAACTGATCCAGAGAGCTTTATTTGCTTAGTGATATAGAAATTAAAAAATAAAAAGCCCTACCATTGCCCATTCACTTTTATGCCATCTGGGACAATAAGTCTGACGACAACGATGTTCTGTTTCAGGTCGTTCACTTGCCAAACAACTTGATTGATCAATTTCTGATTTAGTTAAAGGATCTATGCAGCTAACACTTCTCCTTCTATACGTTATACCACAGTTGTTAGGGCACTGAAAAATTTATATTTTAAATTTGAAAATTAAATAATTAATTTGTTTAAATTAAATAGTAATTATTTTCGAAAACATAACTTTATAATTTTATTAATTTTTTTATTATATTTTTCGTAACAAATCCCAGAAAATAGCAAAATATCGTGATTTTGAGAGCTCTCTAAAGCAAGGTTGTTTATCTAAACAACCATCCTTATCAACTAGACTTGGAGGTAACTTCATAGATCTTATAATTCCAATTCCTTATTATTTAAGCGAGGTTTATTGACAGTTAACATTTAGAGGAAATAAAAAATTGATTTAAAATTTATTTAAAAACACAAAAGCTACAATAACAAAACAGAAGAACAAAGAAAACAATAACAAAAATAACACTTAAACAAACAAAATTCTAAATAAAATAGTTAACAAGCAAAAAGAACAAAGGACAGTAGAAAATTATTATTTTTTGGATAATAAAGTTATTCCAAAGAAAAAAAAGCAGAAAAAAGTTCCGTAAATAAAAATAAGCAAAAGCAATAAAATAGATAATGTAAAAAAATATTTTAATGAATAGAACGATTTGTATAAATCGTTTTTTGCCTCAAATGTTGAAGGCGTTGACGAGTTCGGTTTCGACATTTGCCATGTCTACACCAAATATTTTTACCTTCCCTATTTTCATTATTATTTATTTTTTCAATTTCATCATTCTTACTAACCGCGCTCCACGGGCCGCTTTCCCAATGAGGTAGTTGAACAATTAAAGGAGCAGAAGCAGGTGAAGAAGCAATTTTGGCAGGAGAATCTTTGTTTTTAGAAGGTGTCAGAGCATTCTCAGAATTTAATATTTTTGAAGAAAATCCATTTGAGGAAGGAGAATTATTGTTTGTAGTACATTCTTGCATTCGGGAACAACTTCTTTTCGATTCAGGCTTCAAATCAGAAACGCATTGGTTTTGATCGAGTTTTTGAAGTAAATTGATAGCAGAATTGCACCAGACAAGACGTGTTTGTTGGCCTTGGCCACCGCAGCTGATGGAGCACTAGATACATTTTTAACAATTTTTTATTTCAAAAATTTATTAAAATATTGGAAATAATTACTATTAATATTTAATCTGGGTATGGTGAAATTTCTATATGCTTCTATTTATAAAAAATACAATTTTAAGAAATAATGGAGGTTTTAGACTTAAGGAACCCAAATAAATTCAAATAAGAGAGAAATAATAAAGTAAAAAGTCAACTCACATGTGACCAGGGTCCAACATTCCATTGTCCAAGTGTTCTTTGTGGTTGTTTTTCTGATAAAGAAATTGCCGCAGAAACATGCAAAAGTGCTGGAGGTTTTGTGAAACTTTTTGGAATATTAATGCATGGAGGACAAGAGCGGCGAGAAATTGGTCGTTCCAAATGTGAACAAAATTTATCTAAAAAAATATTGAAAATAAATTATAAATGAAATTTATTTTAAACTTAATATTTCATTAAAATAATCTTTAATAAAAATTTTTTTTTGAATTTCTTTTAAAATATAAAATATAATATTTACTGTTTAATACCTTCAATAACTTTCCCATCATTTCGACATTCAATAAGACGATTTTGTTCAACAATTTCATTATTGGCATTACATGGTTTTGGAAGAGGACATTCAGACCATTGCCCAATTAACCATTCACCTTTTATTATTGGACAAGCAGGAAGTTCACAAAAACTTTCAGATAGAGGCTTTTGACCCTTATAGAATAAATGAAAATTTAATTAAAAAATAAAGAATTTAATTTGAAAATTTTATTAAATAAAATATTTACAGTGCATTCTCTATCATGGAGAACAATATAATTGTGTTGATTATTTTTGCGAATACAATTAATATTCCTGGTCTTATAACCACCAGAGCCGCATGATAAATTACACTTAAAATATTAACATAAATTAAAAAATATAATAGGAATTATGAATTAAATAAAAAAAAGAACAGAGATTATTTGAACTAATATTTTAATTTAACATTTCCTAAATTAAATCTAATTTAATTTAAGACGTGTAAGATAAAAAAGAAAATCAAAATTTAGAAGAAGATAGGAATTATCTATTTATTAATAACCTAATTTTATTAAGGACTCCGGTTATACATCATATAGATATAACAACAGCCTGGTATTATACCTATAGGAAATACAGATAAGTTTATAAATTTGGACTTCTTAATAATTACATATTCAGCCAAGATTATGTAAATAAAAAAAAATATTTTAAAAATTATAAGTTATTGTAGGGCAAATACATATAAAAATTATTTTAGAAAAAAATTCAAAAAATGAAAATAAAACTATTTAAGAAATAGGAAAGAATTTTCGGAAAATAAAAACATAATTTAATTTTTAAAATCAGGATTATAATTTTTATATAAAATAAAATTACCGGTCCCCACGGCTCAACATTCCAAACAGCACAAGACATTAAAACACATTTTTCTTCACGTGCAGGCCTGTTGACTTCAGAACATAAAGAGTCATCTACCACTTGATTTCGCAATATACATTCCACAATTCTTTTTTTGATTCCTTGTCCACAACTCACAGAACATGCCATCCAAGTTGAAGCCCTCCTAGATTGAATTAAAAAATATTTTTGGATTGAAAATATTTTAAAGATTTCAATATTTTTTAACTACTAACCAGAAAGGGCAAGGACCTGGACTACATATTTTATGACTTTGTGGACGTTGTTGTTTCTGGTGTTCACACATCTTGTCGGCCAATTTCCTGCCCACACTATCTCTGCACTCTACAACCCTCGTTTGAAAGCCATCACTACCACAGCTGATGGAGCATTGACTGAGAAAGAAATTTTTCTTTTATTTAAAAAACAATTTTATCAACCTCCAAGATCCTAGTTGCCAGTTAGGACAAGCTGCCAATTCGCATTGTTTAACAATAATTCTTTCACGAACATCGCATTTCATCTCTTCAAGAGGTCGATTAGTTGAATCAACACAATGGGCATCTCTTTGTTGAATGCCTTTGCCACAACTAACAGAACAGATACTCCAAACTCCAAAACGCCATTTAGTACAAAGTTGTTCGTTACACTTTTCTCTATCTAATTTGTTGGCAGGGCATAAACGTGCATTTACTTCACGACCAGAAGCATCTTGGCATGTAGCATGTCGAATTCTAACACCACCGCCACAAGACCGAGAACTTTAGAAAATAATTATTAAATTGGAATCCCTAAAGAATTAGAACCATTCATTCCAAGCACCATAAACCCAACGTGGACACGGTGTTCTATTACATTCAGTTTGAAGATTTTCATGAGGAATACCCTCACAGAATCGGTTCTCAAGTTTTTGACCATTTCTTGTATCAATACAATGGATAGAACGTCGGCGAATCCCATTAGTGCCACATGATTCAGAGCACTATAGTTCAATATTTATTTAATTTTATTCATTACATACCACACTCCATTCAGTATAAGCCCAACGCCTATCAGTTACATATTTATGAGGTGAATGTTCTTTAATTTGTGGTTGTTGAGGCTGTTGACTTGTAGGAGTTGTGGGAAGAGGAATTCCAGATTTCTTACATTCATCTTCACTAGCTTGTTCTTCTCTCCCGTTAGTGTAAGAACGGGTACATATATTTTGATATCTAATTAATTTAATTCAAAATATTCACAAAATATCAAAAAAAAAGATTCTAATCACCTATTATCTGTTCCTCCTCTTCCATTATAAGATATCAAACGATGTTGCCATTTATAAAAACATTCAACATTGCAAATTCTTTGTCTTGGGTCAGGTTTTCGAGAGGTGGTGCACATTGAATGATCATAAACTCGATTGGTAAAACCATCAAAACATTGGAGTTGCTGGGTTTGGGAGCCTTGACATTTTAAGGTGCACTAAATTAAATATTAATTTGACTGTAAATTTAGCTGTAAAGAACTAAACGGGCTAATTAATTAATCAAATAATTCAATGAAATATTATAAAAATTTAATTAAATATAAATTAAACTTACATCACTCCATTTATTTTCAATAAATCGCCAATAAAATGTGTTTGGGGCCTTAGGCATTACTTGCTGTTGTTGTGATTTATGTTGTCTTTGTTGGTGTTTTTGGGAGGATAAATTGCTTAATTCTAATGTTTTTGTTGCTGCTAATTCTCTCTGTGATTAAATACATATTATTATGATTATGAAATAAATACGATGAAAATATTTAGATAAGATTTTAGAAAAATTTAGAAAATATTCCAAAATAATGCCCTAATATCCAAAATTTAATTGAGAAAAATTTTTCCATTCTCAAAAGAGAATGAGAGATTTCGTTATACGGTAACTACTCTCACTTAAGACACAAAACGTAAATAGGTATTTTATTTAATTAATATTCACCGATATTTGAGGCAATGGGTCCATATATCGGTAATGAATGTTTGGTAATCTCAGACTGCCAACGCTCAAAAAATGGAGATAAACATCAGTTCTTAGTGGACCAGTACCATTTATGCGTTCTTGGGTTGTATTGCTTCCAGAATACTAAAAAAGTGATTTTAAAGTGAAAATTAAAGTAAATTTATCAGAATTTTAATATACTTTCAAATTAATATTTAATTTTAAATATTTTCATTCTCTCAATTACCTCAAGTACAGTATCAAGTATTTGTATTTGTTGAGGAAATACTGAAACTTGTAATTGCCCATTTAAAAGCCAATCACCATTTGGCATTCTTAAAGCTAAATAATTTTCATCATCTCCAACAGTTTGACGTTGAAAAGAATTTTGTGTGATATCAATATTTGCGGCACCGGCAGGAATTCGTAAAACTTCATTGTAGCCTAATATATTACAGAAATTATTAAAGAATTTTAAACAAATTAATTAAAGAATTTAAAATATTAAAATTAAATTGGACCAAAAGTTCCACGTTCATTAAAGATTCCTTTCACTTCGCGACATGTTCGTCCATCACCTCCACAAATCCCGCAAACATCGCGACGCATATTAGAACCAAGTCTATGGTCACATCCACTCTACATAATCAGTTTTATGATTTAATTTTTAGTCCTAATAAGTTAATTTATTCACCTTATGACAAGCACCATCAATACAAATATCATCACCATTTCTATCACATGGAGTTCCATCAATTACTTTATCTCGTAGCTTGTAAAAAGCCGCAGAATCAGAGAGACGGCAATAAAGTAAACATCTATAAACAAAATTGAAAACAGTTTTCATTAATTCAATCTCTCTAACCTTTCATTTCCTGCAATACCATTAAATTTTGGCACCCATCGAGATCCAACTGAAGATACACCATGAATTCCAATGTCTTTTCCATCAAATTCGGAACATTGTTGTTCACGAATTCCAGGCATATCCCAAGGACATTCGTGTATAGCACATGTACGGTAACGTACTCGTTGCCCAGTACAGTATTTACCACCATGTTCTGGTCGAGGAGTGTCACAATCACGATATGACTTTTGGATTCCTTTAGAATTTTTAAATACTCAGAATTTTAATTTTGAAAACTTTTATATTTATTTTAAAAATAAAAAATAAATTTTCACCTCCACCACATGTCCGAGAGCAATCACCCCACGACCTCCACTCTCCCCAGGAACCATCAATAGGTAATCTCTGTGTGGGAGACATACCAACACATTGACCCATATAACACCACATTTGTCGGGCACATTCTGTCCCATCAGCCCATGGCATATGTTGGGTACGGCAACCCATTTGATAGCCATACGAGACGGCACACCACAATCTACGACAACTTGGCATATATGGACAGAGCTCAGCTGCTGCCCCAAAAACGAATTTGCACTGCTGAGAGACGGAATAACTGAGAAAAAATTTTTAAATATAAAAAAAATTTCTTTTAAAATTTTTACATTTCTCCAGGTGCCGGATTTCCAAACATCTTTTTGTAATATCGTCTCTCAATGGGTTTGTCGAGAATACATTGTGTCTGTCCTCGGCGCGCCTCTAAAAAGCGGATAAGCATAGCTGATGAACATGCAGACCATGACCAAGGATTTGTGTTGTATTCAAGTGTTGGTGCCATTATATGATAATTAGCTTTATTTAAAGGCATAAACTCAGCACATTTTCGTTCATCATCGTGTGGAATATTAAATATATGACCAAGTTCATGAGCAATTGTGAAAGCAGCTGATAAACCTGAGATAATAAAAGGAAACTAATTGGCCATTATATTTTATACCATTATCTTCAATAATAGCACAACTTCTTTTGCTATCACATAAAGTTCCAAGCTCGGCAAGACCTAGAGTATCACATTTATTTGCTGCACGGCAAATGTCATGGCGAGTTAAGAGAATTGCAACATCTTTAAATATTTATTTAAAATTTAATGGAAATATTAAGTTCAAAAAAAAATTAATTTTAAATTATCCCAAATTTACAACTACAGTATCTCTCTCAAATAATTATCTTCTCTCAATTAAGGACCACTCATTATGTCTCAAAATAATTATTATCTCTCTTAATAATTTTGATGGAAACTGTTTGAAAAAAATAATTATTCGAGAGAATACGGTATCTAAATTAAATTTTATTTAATATAATATTCTCAATTGTAAATCAATTAAATATTACAATTAATCTGTAATTGTAATTTACTCTTACAATTAAAATTAATCCAATCCTGTTACTTTGACATTTTTATAACTAATTAGAATTTTAAAAATTATTATTTTATTACCATGATGATTCAACGAATCGTCATTTCTGTCATTATATAATTGCTGCCAATGACAAAATTGTTGAAGTGTTTCTTGTGCCCGATTAGATATTAAAGGTCCAGCATTTTCATTCTTCAAAGTTATTATTCGAACAACAACCATATTAATAGAAACACCCAAAGATTGGTGTCTGTATATTGCCGAGACTGTAGAAAATAAAGTTAGAACATAATTCTCCAAATTTTGTTGATGATATAAAAGCATTTGATGATCAGCAACAACGAGTACTTCAACATAATGGTCCCAAGAATTTGCAGAAGTAGCAGGGGAACGACGGTCACGCTTCGGAGGGAAGGGTAGTAGATGTGATGATGGAGGATCTGAAAAGAAATTTAAACAAACATATATGCATAAGTATACATATGTAGAAAATGCATTTAATTAATAATTATTTATTGTGAATTAAAAAAATTTTTTTTTAGAAATTCAAAGGAAAAATAATAATTTTACAAAATATTAAATAATTAAAATAAAAAATTTAATAATCGGGTAGAGAAAAACCTCATTATCTATTATCAAAGAAATAGTACACTTTTTCTCTTTTTCTTATCTATGTTAATTGCACCCCGTCGAATATTAATTTTGAAAAATTCCTCTATTTATATAAGGATAAGAATTTCACTAAAAGTTGTGAATCAACTAGCCGCCGTTTCCTGCTAGGAGCGGAGAAGTAATCTTGGTCGCTACTTGATTGCAACTCCTGGGCATGCTCGTTACGCCTAGAGGGTGTATTTTCCATTGTGGAAGAGGGAGGGGGGCTTATGCCTCGTTTCAACGAGTGCCTTATCCTTGTGATAAGAGAAACCTTCGGGTTTGGACCTTAGGGTTCATTCGCCCTCCCTAGCAGTAGTAAGGATTCGGATGGAGGGCTAAGTTATATGATTCGTCAATTTTTTTAAAAATTATTTACATTAAATTTATATGTTTAAACATAAAACAAAATTCACCATAATAACTGCCGTTAGCTTTCACATGCTGAGAATTTTTTGAAATTCCTGCTGTAAATTCATTAGATGATGTTAAAACCGTCACTATAATATAACGAATCTAGAATTAAATAAAAATTATTTTTTCTACCCTCAGAAGATTTATGCTGTTTTCTTTCATGATCATCTTCAAAATGTTGTGTCTGCACTGGGTAAATAAGATGAGCTCTTGATAAAACTTGATCATAGTAAGGTCTGTGGCGACGTTTCCTCCTTTGGTGATGAGGATGGTCTCCCAGACTTTCTTCGAAATAATTATTTCTACTATCATCTTCTTGAGCTTTTTCCATTTCTTCTTCATCAATTAGGGGTTCAATCAGAAAAGCACCTTCACTGAAGGCTAATGTACCGAACTATAAAATAAATTCAGAAAGTGGAAATAAATTGCAAAATATTTATTTATTTAATATTTACTAACCAATCCATTATTTTGATCACATAAATTAACAATACTACTTTCAAAACAATTTCCATCATCTATTTTTGCATAATAAAAACAGGCGGGTGAAATATGTGAACGACTAATTTGGGTATGGTTGTCAGAATCCATTGTGTGGACAAGTAGGAAAGGTGACAAAGGATTCCAATTTTGTTGTTCCGGTGAAATACTTAAATATTTTTATTTATTTTATTTTTCAATTTAAGATATAGTTGAAGCTCGTTACCCCCGTCTTCATACGACCCAACTGAAGGTTTTCCCTCAAAATCTAGACGGATATACTCTCACTATGGTTATATCCCCATCATAATCCGGTCCCTTGGGGTGGGGATATAACGAGCTTCATAACGAGTTTCAACTATATATTTTTTAAATTATTTTTATTAAATATTAATTCTTAATTAACCAATATTTTTAATTAATTTTATTTATATGCTTTTAAATTAATAATTATTACAATTATTTTTTGTATTTTATTTGTCAAAATTCTGATTTTAATCGTAATTATTTTTTTATCTTTCTAAATAATAATTCTGATTTATTTATCCTACCCCATTTCTTGTTCTTGAACTCTTTTCAATGTTATTCGCAATATTTGTGTTGAAATTTGATTTTTAACATTTTCATTGCTTTCACCACTATTATTATCAATTCCATGTTTTAAACGAACAGTACAATTAAAACCACAAAGGCGTGCAAGTCCAAAAACAGAATTTGAATTAATTTTATCTTCTTCTTTATTTTTAATACTTCTTTTTTGTTTTCGTTCAAAATCAAAAGTATTTAATAACCAAATTTGTGTTTCTTTAGGTCGAATATCTGAAAAAATAAAAATTATTATTATTTTTTAACTTTTAAGGGAAATTATTTTTAATTAATTCCTTTATTAATTAAAGGATTTTATTTATTTTTCAATATTTTTTTAATATTAAAATTCTCCCAAAAAATATTTCTCATCATTTTTTCTATTCTTTGCTTTTTCTATTTTGAAACAAAACTAATATTACAATTCTCATCATTTTTTTGTTTACCTTTCGCATTTTGGCTAACTTCCCAATTCTTTGGTGCTAGTTAACGCAATTTTAGAAATGAAAACACAAAAAACACATTTTGTCTCTTTTTTCAAATATTTAAAAAAATACACAAAAAACATTTCAAGGATCACCTACTTTTTGTAAATATTCGAAAATATTTTTAAATTTAATTTTTTATTAAAAATTTAAAAAAAAACCAGAATATGCAGATCTGAGCCGTTTAATTTCCCTTTTTAATAAATTTTCTTTATTATTTTTATTGTTGTTTCCAGTCGAAAATATTGAAGAAAAATTAGAAATACCAAAAATGGTGATTGAAAGTAAAAATAAAAAAGAGATCAAAATTGCCAAAAATTGGAATAATCTTACTCCTTTAAGGCAGTTAGTTGAGAGAAATGAGAACTAAAAATGAATAAATGTAAGAAATAAATAAAAAAGTAGGTCAAAAATAGGTCACTAATGACAAAGAATTGGCAAAAATAAATAGATAAAACAGTAAAAAACCCACAAAATTTATTTCTTTTCTCCTTTTTCTCCTCCATCCTTTCGGGGAGGTCTCATTTTTTGTCATTTTTTGTTGCCGATGAAATGTAAAAATATTCCTTTGACATTGCCGTGGTTCAATCAAAGGAGATGTGCTTGCGGTAAAGGAAGGCTCGGGATTAAGAGGAGATTGATAAGAGGAATTGGAGGATGATGTTTCATATGTTCTCCAACCTTTAAAAGAATTTTTGGAAAATTTTAGAAATAAATTAATCCTTTGACAATTAAAGTAAATTTAAAATAATTCGAAAATTTGTCTTAAAAAATTATAGAGCCGGAAAGAAATACATATAAACAATTGGATGAGGATTTAAAAATTAAAAATTATTTTTATCCAAAAATTTAGAATATTTTTAGCATTTATTTAATAATTTATCGAAAAAAACCTTTTGGCCAGTAAAGCGGCAAAGATTGATATAAAGAACGTCGGTTAGTTATTGCCGTTGGAAGTGATGAAAATGACTGTATTACTTCCACTTTTTGAGAAGTACTTGGCTCGGAGGAGGACAAACAAGCTTGTTTAGGAGCAAATTCTTGCTCATTTATTTGCTCCTTCATCAACTTAAATTAAATTTTTCAAAAATGGAAAGAAATTTATGAAAATTAAATAAATTGAAGGTATTAAGAATTTTAATTAAAAAAATATTTATTAATAATACATAATAAATAAAACATTAAAAGAATTCCTTGAAAATAATTTAGAAAGACATAAAAATTTTAAAAGATTGAATCTTTAATTATTTTTTAAAATAATTTTTGATTTTGCAAAAAATCAAATAAACTAAAAAAATATTTTTTAAAATCATTTTTAATGATAACAATTTATTAAATAATTTTTTTTGTGCCAGTATGTGCTATAATTGTCGCAAATAATTTTTTGTATAATTTATCAGTATTGTTTTTTCTAAAATTACAAAAATATTTTTTTTTGATCTCTTGTTATCGAAACAAGAACACAAATTAATTTTTTATATAAATAATCTAAAAATTGTTGAAAATAAAAATTGTATTAATTTTTTATAATTATTTTAGGAATAAATTTAAAAAATTATAACAAGTATGGACAATATTTTTTAACTAAGCTTTAATAAAAAAAATTAAAAAAAATATTTTTATTTTGAGAAAAGTTTTATTTAAAAGTTTGAGTTTAAATAAATTAAAACTTTAAAAAAAGATTAAGCAAACATAAAATGTAGGCGTGGCAATAAACAAAAATAGAAATAATTAAATAGAGTAAGGTTTAAATTTATAAGAAATAAAAATAAATAAATATAATTCTTTAAATGGGATAGAAAATAAAATAGAATTTTGGTTAATAATTTGGCATGTATTTTTTGAAAAATTGAAGAGACGGGAGAAAACCTGGAAATTTAATATAAATTAATAAAAATAGAAATTATGAAGATATTGACGAGATAAAGATGATAAATTTTGATTAAGGAAAGGAGGAAAGTTGAAAAAGGAAATAGAGAAAGTATGATTAAATAAATTTGAATAAAATGATAAATTGGTAAGATCAGAAATTAAGCATTTTGAGAAAATAGAAATTTTATAAAAAATCTGGAAGATTTTTTTAAATTATTTTTTTTTAATTTGAAAAATGAAAGAAGTATTAAAGAAATTATGATAAAGAAAAACGAATTTAAATAATATTTTAATTATATTAAATAATAATTAATGAAATAATTTAAATATAAAAAATTAAAATTACCCAATTTTCTTTAGTTGCCCTTTAAGTAATCTATACAGCCATTTTAAAATATAATTTTTTAAAATTAGGACAGGTTTAAAAAATGTTGCGTAAATTGATGAATATATTTGTTGCAAAAATAAATATATGTAACGGAGAGATGACTTTTGATGTTTCTTGAAGTTTTTTTAAGGCACACCCACACGTACAGTGATGATTAGAAAAATAAAAAACGGAAGGAATTTTTTAATAAAATGTTGTATTTTAAATTAAAGATTTAATTAATACTCGATGGCAGTGGCAATATTTTAGAAGAAAAAAAATTAAATAAATTAAAAAGATAACTAAAAATTATTGTTTTATTTAAATTATTTTAAAAATGAATAAAAATAAAAATTAATTAAAAACATAATAAATTATTACATTAATTATATGGTGAATGTACTAAATAAATCACTCAAACTATTTCTATTTCAATTTAATTTCCATATTCTAAATTGAGAAAAATGTTTTTAAATAATTAAATAAAATTAATTTAAGAATTTAAAAATGAAATTTAGAAAAGAAAATTAATTAAAATAAAATTTAAATTAAGAATAATCAGCCGATATTTTTAGCTTTGATAAAAACTTATTTATTACTATAAATATTTGGAATTAAGTAGGGATTAATTTAAAAAAGAAAAAAATGTTAAAAATTATTTAAACCCACACCTTCAATATCCGGGTTTAAAAATTAATTATTAATAAAAAGGAAGGTTATTTAGTTAAAAAAGCTAATAAAGTTTCGATTGGGAAGTTAAATTTTTTAGCTGAAATATTTTTCATATAATTTAAAAAATTAAAATAATTAAGAAAAGTATTGTCAATAAAATTAATTAATTTTTGTCAATTTTAAATAAATTTAGTATTTAATATTTGCCTGTACACGTGTGCAAAATTTTGTGAAGAATTGTGTCATACTTTTTTGTTAGGTGTTATTTTATATATTTAAGCGATCAATTCGGCTCTAATAAATGTTTGTAATTTTTATTGCTAATAAAATTTGTGTTTTGGTTTGGAGAAATTATTTATTAATTTTTTTTTATATTTTTTATTAGTTTTATTAATTTTTTAAAAATTATCAACAATTAAAACTCTCATTTAAATTAAATTATTAGAGGATAAAAGTAATTTACATTAATCTCAAGATCAGAAAAATTAAAACAAAATAATTAAATAAAAATAAAGAAATAATTAATTTTTAAGTATCATTTGTATAATTAAGTGGAAGTATATTTTTATAATTTTTATAAAGAAAATATGTATGTAAAAATTAATAATTCACTAGAAAGTAAGAAACATTAAATAAATTAATTAATCAAAAATTATTTTTTTTTTTGGCAATCGTCCTTGGGAATTATGAGTAGATAAATATTTTATTTGTGAAAAAACGGCGCCAAATTTTTTGAAGATTTTTTTGTTGAATAATTTTATGAAGGAGACAATGAGAAAAATTATAAGAAATTTTATTTTAATAAATATGAGTGGTATTTTGAAAATAATAATTTGGGGCTTTTTTTGAAAGGCTACGTGCATAATTTACTTATAATAATTTGTGTTCTTCCAAAAATATGATTAAATAAAATACAGTTTTTTGGTCTTTCCCATGAATAAAAAATTTTGGTCAACTATTTAACTGCTTTATTAAATAATTTTTAAATTTATTCATAAAAAAATTAAGAGAAATTTATTATTTTGAAATTTTGGTTAATAAATAATTAATTTAAAGTAATATTAATTATGTAATTTAAGTAAAAAGTTTATTTTAAAAAATCTGAAAAATAATTATAATATAATTTCCGGAAGGTACAATATATGTATCTTTTCCGGAAAGTTTATTATCTTATTTAAAAAAATATTAAAATTATTGAAATGTAATTACAGTTCAATACCGTAAGTATAATTAATTCCGGAAAATTTAATAAAATAGTTTCCGTCTTTATAAAATAATTTCCGTAAAAGCTACAGTTTTACGGAAAGTATCAACTCAATTTAAATCATAGATCTATATTTGATTATTTTCCGGAAAACTGTAGCTTTTACGGAAATTATTTTATAAATTTTCCGGAAGATGTTTCCGGAAGACCATCAGGAAAATAATAAATTTCAGAAAATATAACATCTTCCGGAAAATTTAATAAAATAGTTTCCGTAAGAGTTACAGTTTTTCCGGAAAATAATCAAATATAAATTATTATATGGAATGATTTAAATTGAATTATACAGTCCGGAAACCTGTTGCTTTTACGGAAATTATTTTATAAATTTTCCGGAAGATGTTATACATATTTCCTGAAAGTATTGAAATGATTTATTATTTTCCTGATGGTTTAATTTACTGTAAATTTTCCGGAAAGTTTTTAAAATACAATAATATTTTCGGGATATTTCACTTTTGGGGAATGAATTAAAACTATTTTTCCGGGAACTAATTATTAAATATCTTGCCTAACTACCTAAAATAAAGATTTAAAAAATTATTTAATATTTTTTTTTTAAATGTGTTATTTTTTCGAGAAAGTTTACCTATAAAAATCGTTGAAGAGTGATTTTGCAGCAAAGAAAGGGAGCACTAATTTTTTTATTAGAATTGATTGTTGTCTTTTAGCTCGTACAAAAAGACAACTTTATTGCATTAAGTAGCCGGTCATGCTTTCCGTGGATTTTTTTGTGTATTGTGACGGGGACAACAAGAGCAAAGATTGTCCCCATCTTTTAAATTTTATTGGAAATTGTAAATAAGTAGTACTAATCTATAAAATAAAAATAAATGAATTATATGTTCATGAATAAAGAAAATAAGAAAAGGTTAGGAAGAAAGAGTGA
>ABLG01001209.1:0-13951 GCA_000172435.1 Meloidogyne hapla | reverse complement strand
TTTAGAAAAAAACGAGAATCCTCTCAAGAAACGAGTTGGAAATCCAATCTTACTAAACCTAGGCCTTTTGATGATTTTTTATAAAATACTCACATTAATTTTATTACATTTGAGTTTTTTTTAGCGCCGCAGGCGAAAATTTGAGAAATTGCACCTTCCATGTTAAAGGAAAATTCACTTTTTTAGTTAGCCAGGCGAAAAAATTTTAATTGTAGGGCGCCGGTGTGCTGAAAATCCTTCATTTCAGCGCCGCAGGCGAAATTTTTGGATTTTTTGATAGACAAAGGCACTGTAAAATCACATTTTGACCCTTAATATGTATATTGTAGTGGTATTTTTGAGTCCTGCCCTTTTCCTGCCAAAAAGTCCCTTTTCCTGCTAAATAGCAGGTTTTCCTGCTGACTAGTGGCAACACCTGCTTGCGATTGTATGTAAAATATGTATAAATCACTTTAAAGATTTTTAATCAAAAAACAAATTTAAATGAGTAATCTAATGCACTATCCAAGACCAATAGGCCATGGGTATTGAAATGAATATATAAATACTTGAATAGAAGTATTTGCATATCGGTGCATATTTTGCCATATTTTGGATATTTTTAACAAAATTTTGCATATTTTAGCATTTTTTGGAAAATTTTACCTAAATTTATGCCAAAATTTATAATTTTGCGAAAAATTTTTTAAAAATTTTTGTCAAAAAATTTTGCTACAAAAAATATTTTAAACTTATTTTTGAAAATGAAATTTTTAATGGGTTTGTATGGGTAAGTGTTGATTTCAGTAAAAATGTTAGATCACACAAACTCTAACAAATATGCAAAAATATCTTTTTTTAGTTTTTGATGCATATTTAGTGCATATTTTGAGATATTTTGCATATTTAGGTGCATATTTTGGGATATTTTGGTGCATATATATGCGCATATATTGCAAATATTCGTACATATTTTTGTGGGCCCTACTTATGATTTATTCTTTTCCAAACCTATTTTGTTAAACCAAGTCAAATCAACTGAGAAATATGCAGAATAAAAATTTTAAAGCATATTTAAATCGTTTTACTGCTATTTTCATCAGGTAAATCGCAGGTTTTTTCGTTTGTGTACCAGGTTTTGGAGATGGCAACCCTGAATCCAAGTTCAAGAGGCTTTCAAGAAGTATTTTATAGACTCAAAATTTTTAACGAATAATATTTATATTTTTCATCATGGGACGTATAAATCTCCAGGGACGCATGAATCTTTCTAGAACGCATAAACTGGACAAGAACCAAATTTTCTAATTATTTTTCTTTAAGTCTATCGAGGTTGTGTTAAAGAAAATTTAATTTTAAAAAATTTAACTTATGCTACTTGTAATGATATGCTATGTAACACTAAAGAATATTTCGACAATAGGATTCTTTGTTTGGAGAAAAGTGAAAAAGATTCTGAATATAAAATGTCTTCAGAGCAATGTAGAACCCGACAATGTATGGTAGTTAGAGATGCAAATACAGGAATTGGTTAGGCATTAATTAATATATTATGGATAAAACTGTTGTTTGGCAACTCTTTTTTTGGGTTTAACAGATAAAAATAATAACAAAAATTTTCCCAAGTTTCCCCGAAAATCTTCCACATGGCCCTCCCCCCTTCGGTGAACAACCCTAGTTAATACCTATTTTATTATTTTTAAAAAATAATTTTAGTAAAACAAGGCTGTGGAACATGTCCAAATAATTTAAATTCCACAGACTGCAAATCTTGTAGACAAAAATATTGTAATGAAGAAAAACTTGTTAATAAACATTGTTTGATAGAAAATAAAGAAATATGTAAAACATCTTTTGATAGTCCTTGTTTTGTAAAAAGAAATGAAAATAATGAAGGTTTGGACAAAAAGATTGTTTTTTAATCTTATTTCTAAATTTTTAAGTTGAAAAAGGTTGTGGAAATTGTAATAAAGAATTATTAACATGTAAAGAATGTATTGAACATCGTTGTAATGATATAAATATTCCCTACTTTTGCAAAAGTTTTACTTATAGAAATAATATAAGGGAATGTAACAATTCTGAATGCTTCATTTTAAAATTGAAAAATTGTATGTAAAATAATTATATTTTTTTAAATTTTACACAATATTTTAAAAATATTTTTATTCAATCTGGAGAAAAAATGATTGTGCTTTTCCGTTTTCCCTTATGATTTTTGAAATATACCAAAGAATTAAGAAAAACTACCCAAAAATAAATCAAAAAAATAATTTATAATTATATTTATATAGCTGATTTCTTCGGTCAATTCCATTTCAACTGCGGAAAATGCCCTCAATCAAATGATTTATATTTTTACTCTTTTGATAAATTCCTTTACCATAATAGATTAAAAAGATTAAATGAAGAAGAAAGAAATTTAATACAATGTGCCGATTGTAAAGAAAACCCTTTATGCAACACAAAGGAATTTTTTGAAAAACAATTATTTTGCTGGGAAAGAAATATTTCAGATTCAAATAAAATTAAAGGGAGAAGAGTTTGTAAAGAAAAATGTTTTGTATTAAGAGATCCAAATAATGGGAAAGGTATATAATTATTATTTTTAAATTTACCTTTTGGGCACGATTTTTTAAAATTATTGGGGGGGGGGGGGGTATTTAATTTAAAAATGAATTATAAATTTATTATAGAGATCCTGAGTAATTAAACAGGATTAGACCACAGGAATATTTTCAATTTTAACTGAGGATTCTTAATTGTAATCAAAGTTTTCTATCTCTAATTTTGTATATCTAAGATGCCTGGAATTTTTAAATACTTATGACAATTTTATTAAATTATTTTTCTAGTTAAACAAGGATGTGGGAAATGTCCAAGCAATTATAGCACAACAGAATGTAAAACATGTGAACATAAATATTGCAATGAAGAGAAAAACGTTCATAAACATTGTTGGGCAAATGAAGGCAAAATATGTAAAACACCTTTTGTTGATCCATGTTTTATTGAGAGAACAAAAAATAATAAATGTTTGTTTTTTCTTTTGTAACCTTTCATTATATTTATTTATTTAAAATGACCCTAAACTCTCAAATAATTAAAGACAAAATTCATAGCCAAAGTCTACTTTAATATTTAATTAATTTTCTCTTTCAAGTAAACAAAGGCTGTGGTGATTGTAATTCTACAACTTGTTCTATATGTTTTAAACATCTTTGTAACCATGGAAAGGAATTTCCCTATTATTGTAGAAGAAGGGAATTTTATGGTTATTTTGAAAAATGTTTTGAAAAGGATTGTTATATTGCTAAATTTGAGGATTTGAGAGAAGGTAAAAGGAAAATCCTATTTATTATCTTAAAGATTATATAATATCAGGAAAGACTTCAATAAAATTAAAGGAATTTGTTTCAATATTTTTTATTCAGAATTAATATAAATTTAAGGTAAATTAATAGAATTGTTTGACTACAGTTGTGGAAAATGTAAATCTATTAATTTCAAAAAACTTGGAATTTCTTCCTTCA
Source organism: Meloidogyne hapla (assembly GCA_000172435.1). Lineage (NCBI taxonomy): Eukaryota > Metazoa > Nematoda > Chromadorea > Rhabditida > Meloidogynidae > Meloidogyne > Meloidogyne hapla. The sequence goes on along the minus strand of ABLG01001209.1, from coordinate 10,439 downwards.
AGCATTGTGCTGAATGTAATAATGGTCCTTTATGCAACACAGAAACGTTTTTTGAAAGTCAATTATTTTGTTGGGAAAAGATTTTAACTAAATGGAAACCAGAAAAGGGAAAGATGGTTTGTGAGAAAAATAAATGTTTTATTGGTGTTGATAAGAACAAAATGGGTGAGAATAAATTGAAAGAATTTAATTTTTACTTAAATAATTTTTCGATATTTTTTATAGATCTGTATTAATAATTATTTAGGTATAGTTCAAGGGTGTGGTAAATGTTCCGAAAAAGAAAATATTAATAAATGTGAAGAATGCAATAATACATTATGCAATAATGAAAATATTTTATTGCCTCCAATTAATTGCTATTATCTCACTACAAATATACAACCATATAAAATTAAAAATAAGACATGCCACCAAGTTTATGATAGTTGCTATATTGCTAGAGATGTGTTTTGGAGAGGTTAAATACATAATTATTTACTAAATATTTTTGTCGGGTTAAAAAAACAGAAAACTAATCTTTTGGTTTCTACAAATAAGCTACCTCTCTCGAATACTGGGTAATTCTCTATGGATGGAGTAATTATTAGGAAGGGGGTAATTAATTGAGAAAGGTTAATTATTTGAGAAAATAAGCTAGGTAAATAAATTAGCAAGCATAGAAATTTGAGAGAAAATATTATTCAACTATTTTAATCTTTTCTTCGAAAAGATTTAAAAAATTTTAAAACTTAAGCTGAACAAAATTGCGGTGAATGTCCTTCGAAATATAAAAATTGTGTTTCATGTAAGAATAAAAATTTATGCAATGATGAATCATTGTTACCTTTAACAACAAAAAAGATATTAAAAACAACTACAACAATTATCTCAAAAAATGTAAAAGAAACAACAGAAATATCATTTAGAATAAATAATAAAACTTTTAAATCGTCTGATAATAAAATTAAAATTATGACAATGATTTTTATGAAAATTTTTAATTTTATATTATATTTGAATTGTATTTCTTGATTTATAATTATTAATTTTCTCTCAAAATTTTTGTATTAATTATTAAATTCAAAATTAATCAACTAAACTTTTTTAATATGAAAATTTTCTTTCCATATACATATAACGTATTTCTTCTGTTATAATGTCATGGCATTATATTTTTCAACTCTTGTATAAATAAAAAATTTATTTGTCATCAACTACTATCAAAAAATGTATAGGGTATATCGCTAAAGTAACAAGGTCCCAATACAAAAATCCTGTCCCAATTCAGGAAATTTGGAAGAAAATTATCACTTTTATCAATTTTTAGGGCAAAATGTCAAAATTAATAGTATTTTATGTTAGAAAATATAAAAAAGTACAAATATATATTATTTTTTTTTAATTCTAATAAATGTAGAATTTACAAAAAGATAGTAATTTTTTTGTAAATTTAAAAATTTTATTTTCTTCGTAATATCTACAATAACAATTAAAATAATATTTAAATATCATCTACCCATCTAGGTATTATTGGTACAACTTCCTTTGATTTACAAAATATAATTCTTCTATAAGGTCTATTTGTTAATATAGAAATAATTGGATTAACTACAGGTATAAGATGTAATATAAATGATTGTGCTAATACATAATTTAGTTTATAATCCTGAATTTCTAATAATCCAAAAAATATTATGAGAAAGAGGGATGCTGCTTGGCATATGATTGGAACGAATGCCTAAAATTTAAAAATAATAAAAAATGCATGATTTGAAGAAGTTTTTAGCATAACTTCTTTCAAAATTAATAAATTTTGATAATTCTTTTCTATTGTACTCAAAACAACCTAAGAAACTTTTTAATATAAAGTACGCTAAGACTAACCGCTGATCAGATATATATGGCCTAAACTCTGAAAACGCATATTAAAACATTTTTTCAATTAAAGTTTAAATGTTTATACGCGGAATTTTTTAAAAGAAAACGTTAAATAAAAATATACCAAAATTATTAAAGTCAAAGTAAGTTGTTTAAGCATTTTCTTCATTTCATTGTCATAGCCAGTGTGTGAATTGACATAACGAATCATTTTTATAGCACAAAATGAAATAATTAAATATGGTAGAAAAGAAACAAGAAAAAGGAAGATATATGATGTTTTCTTAAAAATATTATTTTAAAAAATTAAAAAAAATATATAATTAAATAAATTTTATTTAAATTTACTGCATCAATATTTGCAATTAGAATAAAATTCCAATGATCGTTGATTTCTTTAATTTCTTCTATACCTCCACCATTATATGGGTTAATAAAAAAATAAGAACATAATTGAAATAAAACGTCCAAAATTAAAGTAATTAAAATCATAAAAAAATATTCAAACCAGAAAAAATTTTTATTTCTAAAATTAAATAAAGTAAAAATAAAAATTGAATTAATTTTTAAATATTTTTATTTATTATTCCTAAAAAAAGACTGGAAATCGAAGTAAATTTCTTCTGTAACAATGAAAATCAGTACAATAGAATCAAAAAAAGGTTCAAAAAATTTTCATTTTTTAAATTCCACTCGATGGGTTGCCAACTCGATGACTCGAAACTCGAAAGATCGAGCGAGCTGAAGGATTTTAACTCGAAAGTCTCGAATACGACTCGCTCGAAAAAATTGAGCTCGAAAAAAATGTATCGAACGTCAGCTCGGATCGAAAACGGCAACCCTACTCCTGATAGCGAATTTTAATAATTACCTGTTTAATATTAAATATCTATAAATAAATTGTAAACAAATTCCATGTAAATTTAAATTAAAAAATAATGTCCAAATATTTAACCAAATATTGAAAAAGAAAGTATTAGAATAATTATTTGCCATAAAATCAACAAAAATTCCATTTGGAAAAATTATATTAATTCCATTTTTTACCACAACAAACTGAAAATAAGTTGATGTTCGACAATGCGGACGAAGAAAAAATTTTCGCCCAAAAATAAATACATATAACTTATTTTAGTATTTTTACTATAAAATTATCGGATCTGCAAGTGTCGACCAAAACTGTCGGCCTCAAGTTCGGGTCACAAATGTCGGTCCGAAAGAGTCGTTCAACCTAGAGTAGAGCGTGACCGTGGATTTTCGAAAAAAACCGTGACCGTGATTCCCCGTGACTAAAAAATCCGTGGTCGTTACCGTGACCACCGTGACTAACACAAACCGATACCGTGACTAAACCGTGACCAATCAGTGAAATTTTAAAAATTAAAAATCTCTAATAAAATCTAATTTTTTCCGAAAAAATTTTGTGTGGGATTTAAATATGGAATTGATAGAATATGGATCTAGATTAATGCTGATAGGATATAAAATTATGAAGACGTAGCGTCACAATTCAAATGCTTAAGGTTGCGCATCATGCTAAACAAGATAAAATAATAATTGTATTCAAAACAAGAATTGCGTTGAGTTAAGCATTGACTTTTACTCAGCTCTATATCTAGAATCATTGGGCCGGTAATGAGTCAGTTCATTAGTAGTGAACTGATCTCGGGAAGAGGAGTAGGCTTCAGGGAAAATAATTTAGAAAGAATTCCTCCTTTTGCCCCGCAGGGCAAAATTTTAGAAATTTCGAGAGCCGAAGGCGCCTAAACTTCAACTTTTCAGCGCCGCAGGCGAAAATTTTTGAATTTTGTAGAAAACAAAGTTAGGAAAATTCGATGAAAAATCTGGCAAAAATCCAATCTTTAGGGGTGTATATTTGGTCACGGTTAGTCACGGTCACGGCGTGACTAAAAAAATTTTTTTTGTTTTACGCCGTGACCGATACAAAACCGATACCGTGACCCAGAAAAACCGTGGATTTCCCGGTCCGGTCACGGTCACGGTCACGTTATCGGTCACGCTCTACTCTAGTTCAACCTAATATTGTTAGTCCCATAAAATCAACAAAAATTAAAAAAGGTCAATAGGGTTTATTATTCGAAACGATTTTTCCGTCCGCAATTGCTCCATCCGCCTATTGCGTATCCGCAATAGGCGGATACGCAATTTGGATTTTTTGCTGCCTAAAAATCCTATCTCTACTTATAATATTTACTTATTAGCTACCAAAAATTTCATAAAAGTAATTTTCCTTAATTTATAATTTTATAAAAACTCCGGATATGATAAACTTATATATTTATTTTTATCGGGTTCAACATTTTCACTATAATTTTATATTAATTTAAATTTTATTGGCTAATCATATTTTATTTAAATTACCGGTTGTGCAGATAATTGTATTGTTAATAAAATTAAATCCAAAAAACAATTTTGTAAAAGAATTCTACTATGTATTTTGACTTCTTTAGGTGTTTTATATATTATTAAAAATATTAATAAAAAATTTAAAAAATATCCAAATATTGAAATTAACCAAAAATCTAATTTAAATAAAATATTTAATATTTTATATTCATTTGTTGTTAAGTTTAAATTTAATGTTGACATTTTTATTTTTGGTACATATCTAAAAATGTAATTTAAGACTAAATACAATAACTTTAATTGAAATTTATTTTTGCACTATGTTTTTACTATTGCTTTACAGAAATAGGCTTGTCTAAGACTAATAAAATAATTTTTGATTTCCATCATTATCGTAATTACACGAATATTTACATTGGTAATTATTGTTTCAACTACAATTTGTTATATCATAACTAGGTTGGAAGAAAGAATTTTTCGAGTTCGATAGCTTTTTCGATAATTATCGAAAATTGAATTCGAATTTGGAAGTTGTATTCGAGTGTTCCGATAATATCGAATTATGAAAAAACTCAAAAAAAAAAAATCGAGTTTTTTCTCGAATGTTGAGTTTTTTTTTATAAAATACTCTTATTTTATTCAAAATTTTATTTTTTCTTATATCTTTGATATCTTATATCTTTGAAATTGAATAATGCAATGAAAAATGCAATTTAATTGAATAATGCAATCTAAATTCAAACAATAATTATATTCAAACATTAATTCTTAAAATTATAAGGTTATTGCCAGAAAAAATCTATTTTAAAATTTGATAAAAAAATTATAATAAATTTTCATTTCGAAGTATGTAAAATTTATTCTAACATTAAGTATTCTTAAGATTTTAAAGTTTTTGAAGTAAAAATGGGTAATTTAAGAGGTATTTTAAAAAACGCGATTTTCGTTAAAAACTCATTAAATAATAAATATTTTTCAATACATTTTTATATTTCTATATTAATGAGTACCATAATCCTAAATATTTTATAAATAATGTATATTTTTATTTAAAATTAAATGTCTGGGAAAAATCACGAGAAAATCATAAATATGAACAAGTTTACTTAATGTTTATAAAAATTTGAAATATTTTATAAATTTATTAAAGTTTTCACAAAAAGTATAAATATTATTGTTTGTTCTTATTTAATTTAAAGAAATAAAAATCCAGCCAAAATCTCATGCACTTTTTATTTTTCTCAGTCAAAATGTTGTGGAACTTCACAATATTTTCTAATAAAAAAAATTATAAATATTATTTTTTATTAAATTCTTCAAACATTAGTGTAAATCTTGGGAAAATTGTAAAATTGTTTCACTTACAAAAAGACAAAAATATTACAAATCTAAAAGACAAGAAGTAAAAGAATTAAAGATTTATTAATTATCAAATCTAAACTGAGATTTTATGTCAATAATACAATTAAATTTACATATTTATTAAATTAAAAATTTAATTAAATAAAATATTTAAATAAATTGAAATTTTTACAAAGTTATTGAATTTATTTTTTCTTAATTTCAAAGAAAATCTAAGAAATTAGTAAAATTAAAATTAAGTAAATTTAAATTATTTAATTAAATTTTCAATAAATATATTTTCTATTCTAAATAATTTTAATTATTTCGAGAATTAAGATAATATTCAGCAGAAACTTGTGTTGTGTTATCACCCCGTCCAGTACAGTACAACCACAATTTATTTCTGAAAAATTTTATTTGTTCTTGAATAATTTTTAAATTAAAATATAATATAAAAATATACTTGTTAAATTAATTAAAATAATTATAATTGAAATAAATAGATATTTCATTTCAATAATTAATAAATTAAAATATTATTATTTAAATATTAATAGAAATTTTATTTATTTAAAATGTGAATTTTTATTTAGAAAATAAATGATAATGCAGGAATTTTAAACGGGCAAAGACAATTTTAAAAATATTTCCCAGTCCAATATCATCCACCAGAATTTTGTTAAAATATCTATGTTAAAATTTTTCAACAGCCCTAAAAACAACCGGGTCGGGCAAGGAGTCTATTATTTAAAATATTAATTTGTAATTTATAATTCTTTGATTGTAATTAAATTAAATTTTTTTAAGAATAACATTTTAAAAAATAAAATTATTTTGCATTTTGGTTGGACAACGTTTATATAAGTCTGATTAATGATTTTTGACTCATAAGTTCTTACGTACTTTTCTCTTTTAAGAATCTATTAGACAGACATTTTTCATTTACGATATGCTTTGTCTGATAATTTGACTTATAATAAATTTCATAATAACCAAATCATTAACAAAATCATTTTATCACTGCGAATTTTTCCAAAATTATGCTAAAAATCAGTCTGGAATGCCTAATAAATTAATTGTGTCAGGTGGAAGAACTAATTAGTCAATAACTTTAATGGGTGAAGGTAAAGAATGTACTGCTCAAAATGATGGTCAAGCAGTTGATTGTCAATTATCTGTAAATAAAATGACTGGAACATTAATTTTTACACTTTCTGGGGGTATGAAAGTTGAAGTGCCATTAAGTTCCTTTCTTTGCTGGAAATGAATGTCGAATTGAACTTTATAATTATAATCAAGGAACACACGAAACTACTATTATCATTAATGGTGTGAAGGTTATGATTGTTGAGGATAAAGAGAATAATTATTTTAATAAAGCTTGTAAAGGAGGGAATTGAATGAGAATATATATATGTGAATGTAAGAAATGAAAAAATGAGAAATTAGCTGTTAGAAAGGATTTTAAAAAATAATAAAAAATATTCTTTGGTCATCACATTATATTTAATTTTTTGATAAAAGTTAATAATTAAATTTTGTTTGTCTAAATTCAAACAATTCTAATTCAATTAATAAGTAAATTTTCGTAAATTATTTTTGTGTTTATTAAGATTTCTATTCCTATCATTAATAATTTAATAAAAATATTCAGATATACATATGGTGTGTTAAGAAATTATAACCCCCCATCGGATTTTTTGTTTTAAACGTAACAAAAAATCTGAAAAAATTCCTGTGAACTTAACACTAACTTTTGAGAAAAATTCCCATAAAAAATGCCGCACTGAGAATTACGCTAAGATATTTCGGATATATTGTCTAATTTACTCTACAACACTACTACAAAAGTTTCAGAACGATTCAGCATCAGGAACATAGAGAAACTCAAAAAATTCAAGGGGGGTTATAATTTCTTAACACCATATTTCCAAACTTTCTTTATTCTTGTAGAATTAAGTGTAAGTTATTTACTAGAGTTCGAACCCGGGCCGGGCCCGGGTTTTCCGGGCCCGGTAGCCCGGAAACCGGGTATTTTGGCAAAATCCGGGTTTTCCGGTTTTCCGGGCTTTAACCCGGAAAACCCGGCCCGGGGCAGCTCTGAAAAACCTGGGCCCGGCCCGGGTCGACTTTTGCCACATTTTTATGTAAAATTTCAAAAAAATTTTTTAATTTTCTTCTTTTTATGTAAATCTTGGCATTCTGTCTAACATTATTTTTAATTGTTGACCTTTTATTTAACTTTTCAGTATTAAAAATGAGCACAATTTGGAGTATTGGGCTATTCGACTTCCAAAAGGTACTGTTAAATCGCTAAAAACACATTTATTCTCAAAACTTCATGCGAAATCAGAGTTTGCAGAAAAGTACAAAAAGTAGTACATTTAGAAGTACATTTAGAAGTACATTTAGAAAAAATTCAGAAGAAATGATAACGGTAATGATAACGGTAATTTTTATTAATTAAATTATAAAATCCTTGAATTGAATTTTTAGTTGAAGAACTTCGAGGACGAAAACTCCTGAACATTTTGAAACTGAATTTTTAACATTTGTTAATGAGGAGCGTGTATCATCCGAAGCAGATCCGCTAGAAGTATGGAATACTTATCAATTGTCTGGGCGTTTTAATATTCTAAGCAAAATATCTTCAAAATACTTAACAACACCAGCGTCGAGTGTTCCAAGCGAGAAAGCATTTAAGGTGGCACGTGATGTATTTGATTACAGAAGGAATAAATTGGACCCGGAAACTGCTGCCAAATTGATATTCTTAAACAAGTCCCTCCCACAGATTAATTACCGGTATTGATTTGTTTAATTAATATTATTATTTTCAATATTATATTTATTGTTTTTTAGTTAAAATTTTTATTTAAAGATGATTCATGTAGTCAAAGATAATGTTTTTAGTCAATTTTTATCTAATTAAATTTTTTTAAAAACCGGGTCCGGGCCCGGGTGTAAAAAATCCGGGTTTTCCGGGCTTTAACCTGGAAAAACCGGCCCGGGCACGTTCACACGAAAAAAGCCCGGAAATCGGGCCCGGGTGATCGAAAATTTCGAACTCTATTATTTACCTTTATAAAGAAATAATGATAAAAATTATGTATTTTTTGAGTTTTTCCTTATAAATTGCAGAAACTTGTTAAAAAACTTGTTATTTTAAAAATTCTCACGCACCAAAAAATTAAATTGAAATGAATGTATTCAAAATTAATAAATATAATTCGACTTTTTTTTTAAATTCGTGACACGGACTAGCAACATTTAATTTTTCTATATTTAAAATTTTTATAAGCAAAAAAATAATAAAAATGTCAACATTAAATTTAAACTTAACAACAAATGAATATAAAATATTAAATATTTTATTTAAATTAGATTTTTGGTTAATTTCAATATTTGGATATTTTTTTAATTTTTTATTAATATTTTTAATAATATATAAAACACCTAAAGAAGTTAAAATACATAGTAGAATTCTTTTACAAAATTGTTTTTTGGATTTAATTTTATTAACTATACAATTATTTGGACATTATGTAAATATTTTAATAAATTATTTATTTTAAATGATATCCTTTTTTCGTAAAAAAAATTGTCATTGGAATTTATTTTTTATATATCCGATTAAATTGACTCCTTTAAACTTTAAAGGAGTTTATAAAAAACCCGTGATCGTTACCGTGACCACCGTGACCCAACACACACCGCGACCGATACCGTGACTAAACCGTGACTACCGTTGAAAATTTTAAAAACTCTTGAACAGCAATTTAATTTATTTTCAAAATTTAAATATTCAAGTAATGTCCTCATCGCTCTCATTATCAGTATCTTCTTCATTTAAATAGAAATCTTCATCTTCCAAGTTAATTTCTGTCGACGGCCCCAAATAAAGACTATCCATATTCGCTTTAATTATTAAAATTTTTTCAACCATAATTCCTGAGAGACGGTTTCGAAGTTTGTTGCTAAATATTGTCCCATCTTTTCGGCCAATCTTCTTTCCACAAAGATTGCATTTTGCTTTTTCATTCGAATATTTTTCATAATATTTCCACAAATCCGAAAGTAATAATAAAAAAGGAATTAAAATAAATCAGGCTAAAAACGTAAATTAAATAAACTACCATGAAATGAAAAAGAACAAAACATTTCGCCAAAACTTTTGCTAAAAATTCTGGCAAAAATCCAATCTTTAGGGGTGTATATTTGGTCACGGTTAGTCACGGTCATGGCGTGACTAAAAAATCGTGACCGTGAATTTTATTTTACGCCGTGACCATAAAAAACCAAGACCGTGACCCAGAAAAACCGTGGATTTCCCGGTCACGGTCACGGTATCGGTCACGTCCTACTCTACTTTAAAGTTCGTTTATATCCTAATTTAATGTACGGTATTTACTAAAATAATGCACCTGTAGCATAAATAGAGGATTGGACACTACCATAGTATAAAGTTAATCGGAGTCGAAATAATTTTAAAATTATTTATTAAAAATATATTTTTTTTTCAATCAATTTTTCATCTTTATTCAGTTTGATATCCATGCTGATGATGGTAGTTTTAAAATTATTTTACCAAATGGAGTTTTGGTTGATATTATGAAAACAAATTTTAATAATCCTTTCATTCTCAACATTTTAATTAATACTTGGAATTTCTTTCATTTTTTCAATTTACATGGACTTTGCACACAATTTGTTTATAAATATTTAGTTTTAAATAGGTAATTTATTTTTGTTATAATATAATTATCCGAATTTTATTAAAAAAAAGATAATCATTAGGGCTGTGAATTTCGTCCATATTTTGGCATTTTCCGCAAAATTTTGGCAATTTCCATATATTTTACCATTTT
>ABLG01001210.1:0-17576 GCA_000172435.1 Meloidogyne hapla | reverse complement strand
TTTAATTTTTTCTGATATTATTAATTTAATTTTACGTTTTTTTTTCTGATTTATTTTTCTGTTTTAATTCTGATTTTATTAGTTTAATTTTATTCTGATATTATTAATTTAATTTTAAGTTTTTTTCTGCAGTTTATTTTTCTGATTTTAATTCTTATTTTATCTCTGATATTATTAATTTAATTTTAAGTTTTTTTCTGATTTATTTTTCTGTTTTAATTCTGATTTTATTAGTTTAATTTTATTCTGATATTATTAATTTAATTTTAAGTTTTTTTTCTGATTTATTTTTCTATTTTAATTCTGATTTTTAATTTTAGATATTATAAATCTATTCTGATTTTTAATAAAGTTATTTAATTATTTTAAAATTAATTCTGTTTTCAATTCTTAATTTTTATTAACGAATAAATAAGTTAAATTTATTCTAATCTTATTTTAGTAATTTTTAATTAAGTTTATTTTGTTCTGATTTATTCATTTTTAAATATAATTCTGATTTTACTTCACTTTAATATACTTACTTTTTCGAATTCTGATTTATAATTTTTTATTAAATATTTAACAATTCTAAAATTAATTTTCAAATTTAAATTTTATTTAGATGAAAAGTAACTTTATTTTTTACTTAATTTTAATTTTACTTCTGAAAAACACAAGTTGTTTTGAAGAGGAAGGTTTGTAATTAATTTTAACTACTAATTAAATAAATAAAATATATCTTTTAAATTAATTTAATTTGTTATTTTCCATATTTTTAAATTATTTTAATAAATATTTTAATTTTTTATAAATTTTGTTATTTTTTTATCTTTTTTAATTTTAGCAGATTTATGTACTGACAGAAGTTGTTTACCTGCAACGGGAAATTTGTTAATAGGTCGAAAACATCATCTTTCTGCTACTTCTACTTGTGGTATTTATATTTTTTTAGTTTATTTCTAAAAAAATTTTAAATTATAAGGGGTATTAATTTATAATAAGAAGTCTAACAGTTTTTAGTTTATTGGGAGAAAACTTCCTTTGGACTTTTATTAAATATGTCTTTATAACGGGAGTTAAATTAGTTCTCTTTATAAAAGAATTAAAATGTTAATTAAATAAATGAAAAATAAATTAATTTTGAAATCAAAGGAATAAAAAAATATATTTCTAGGTATTCAAAAACCTGGACGCTATTGTATTGTTTCACATTTGGAACACGACGAAAAATGTTTTGTTTGTGATTCAAGGCAGCCGTGGTCCCCCGGAAAACCTGGAATTTTAAGCCACCGAATTGAGAATGTGGTTAAAGAAAATTATGAAGACAGAACTAGAAATTGGTGGCAATCAGAAAATGGAGTGCAGGTTTGATTATATTTAAAATAATTTTAATAAATTTTAATTAAATTTTAAAGAATGTCTCGATTCGTTTGGATTTGGAAGCTGAATTTCATTTTACCCATTTAATTATGGTTTTCCGTTCATTTCGGCCTGCAGCTATGCTTATTGAACGATCTAAAGATTTTGGAAAAAATTGGTTTAAATAAATTATTTTTTAATTAAAAAATAATAATTTTTAATAAAGGACAACATATCGGTATTTTGCTTATGATTGTGCATCTTCCTTTCCTCAGTAAATTATTTTATTTTTGAATATTTAACGGAATAATTTAAAAATTTTTAGTGTGAAAGAGAGTCCACCACGTAATCATAATGATGTGATTTGCACTAAAAAATATAGTGATGTTGCTCCTTCCACTGGAGGAGAGGTAATAAATATATTTTTGGAATATAAAATAAATTTTTAAAACAATTTAAAATATTAGTTTTTGGAGTTCATTTTTCTCTTAGTTTTAATCATAGTATAAAGTGAAAGCTTTAATTTAGCTTTAAGTTATTCTCATTTAAGGACATTAGTTTTACAAATATTTATTTAAATATTCACCATAGACCTGTTCCATAATTTAATTTTGAGGATTATTAATAATAATTAAATTTTAGTTGGTTTACAAAGTAATTTCTCCACACATTCGAACAGAAGACCCATATGCTCCTGATATAGCAGAACTTCTTAAAATTACAAATTTAAGAATAACCTTCATAAAATTACATTCACTTGGAGATAATTTGTTAGATTATAGACCTGAAATTGATGAAAAATATTGGTGAGTTTTTTTGATGTAATTTTTTAAAATTCTGCCTATTAACTAAATTATTTTAATAAATAAATTATTTTTATTCATTTAATTAATCTTTATAATTAAATAAATATTAGGTATGCTGTTTATGAGCTTGTTGTAAGAGGTTCTTGCTCATGTTATGGACATGCTCAACGTTGTGTTCCTGTTGGAGATGAAACTGTGCTAACTGCAAAGTAATTAAAAAAATAAACTTAAAAATAATTTAAAAGTGCCCCCATGGATTTTTAAATTTTTCCATCAATTTTTCCTTCAATTATTTAAAATTTTAAGATTGCCAGATATGGTACATGGAAAATGTGAATGTACCCACAACACAAAAGGAATGAATTGTGATGATTGCGAAGACTTTTACAATGATTCTCCATGGAGACCAGGCATTGGAGATCAATCTAATGAATGTAAAAGATGTGAATGTAATGATCATGCTACTCGGTTATTAATTAAAAATAGTATTTAATAAAATTATTTTTTTAAGTTGTCATTTTGATTGGGCAGTTTATAATGCTTCTGGTTTTGCATCTGGAGGTGTTTGTGATGATTGTCAACATAATACAATGGGGAAAAATTGCGAACAATGCAAACCCTATTTTTATCGAGATCCTCAACGGTTAGATTTTGTTATTTTAAAGAAATCAGAAAATATCGTTAAAATAAGAATATTAAAATTTAACAGAGGATTAACTTATTTTCTCTAAAATAAAACACGAGAATTATGTCTTCATTCTGGTTTATCTTTTAGTTAAAATATTATAAAATATCCTAGTTTAAGAATTTTTAATTGGTTATTTTGTTTTTCGTTTTTTATTTTAACAAAACGGGATTTATGATAAAATTTTGTTTTAATTAAAATAATATATTTTAAGAAGCATTCGTGATCCTTACGTTTGTCGTCCATGCCAATGCGATCGCAATGGTTCTAAATATGATGGAATTTGTGAGGGTGAAGAAGACCCTCAACGCGGATTAGTTGCAGGGAAATGTTATTGTAAAAGCAATGTTGATGGGCCAAAGTATTTAAAAAATATAGAAAATAATTTTTAAAAATCCTCTAGTTGTGACCGATGTAAAAATGGTTTTTGGGAAATGAGAGGAGAGGATCCAGATGGTTGCCGTCCATGTTCTTGCAATTTAATCGGCACTTATGGGAATGAAGGTTGTGACAAAGTGACAGGAAAATGTACATGTAAAGCTCTTGTAATGGGTGAACAATGTGATCATTGTCTTCAAGAACATTATGGTTTAAGTGTTGATGACCCCAATGGATGCAAACCTTGGCAAGATTTTTTTATAGTCTTATTATTTAGAACTAACAAATAAATACTTTTTTGAGTCATTTTTTAATTTATTCAAATATATTTCGGTGATAAGCAGAATTTGGAATTTTAAACATTTTTATAGTGATTGCGATCCTGGTGGCGCATATGACAATCACTGCGACAGTGCTGAAGGTATGTGCCGTTGCAGGCCAAATTACAGTGGACGACGCTGTAATACAACTGAAAGTGGATATTTTTGCCCGTTCATCGACAAATATACATTTGAGGTGATTCTTATTTAATTAAATAAATAAAAATAATATTATTAAAACAATTCTGATTAAATAGCAAATTTAAATCAGAAATAAAAATGAATGAAACAAACTCACGTAGAGAATTAATTTTGATAAAATAAATTAAAATCAGAATTAATTTTGGAATAACTAGATGAATTAAAAAATAATTTAAAAATGATTTATAATAATACTAATTAAAAATATAATTAATGATTAATGTCAGAATAAAATAAAAAATTAAATCAAAATATGAGATCAGAATTTAAAAATAACTAACTAATAAATTGTAAGTTAATGAATTATTATCAGAATTTAAAAATAACTAGATGAATTATTTATTTAAAAATTTTTGTCAGAATTTTACAAAAAGATAAACCAACATAAAATAAACAACAAAAATAAATCAAGATTTAATTCTGAAATATAAAAAAATAATTAATATTTACAAAGAATTATATCTTTTATAAAATTATAAAAATATTTTAAATTATAATTTTTCTTTCTTTAAACAGGCGGAATATAGCATTTTGCCTTCAAACGCTGAGCAAGTTCCAAGAGAATATTCTGTTGACCGTCCATGGACTTGGACTGGTGAAGGTTTTGTTCGAGTGTATGAGAATACAAATCTTAGCTTTTTTGTGGAGGGATTGCAAAAGACAGGACATTATAATTTTGTTATACGTTATGAACTTCTTGACCCAAATGGTTTTTTTTATTTTTTAGATTATTAATTTAAAAAATAAAATTTATTAGATCCTATTGGTTGGGAAGATGTTCGTCTAACAATTGTTCGACCAGGCGACCCAAGTCCTGATGGAGTTTGTGCCAATATTATTCCATCAGATGATTTTTTAATTGCTCGGTCTCTTATAATAATTAAAATATTTATTTGAATAAAAATTATTTAGACTTCCTAGTAGAAGCAAATTCACAGAAGTAATGCCTGCAGTTTGTTTAGAAGCTGGTGTTCGTTATGAAATTCGTTTACATTTTGGTGAAAAACGGTCTGGCTATCCGGATAGACAGGCTCAGGTAATTAATTATTTTTATAAATATCAAAATTTTTTGCCAAAAACAGAATTTTCCATTAGACAGAATTCTTGTACAAAATTCAGGAATTCTGGTTGTATATTAAAATTAGAATTTTTATTATTTTATAATACAAAATTTTATATTGTACAATAATAATCAGAATTTACTTATTAAATCAGAATAATTTTTTGTAAATTATCATTTTAATTTTAGGCTCTTATTGACTCTCTCGTTATTGCACCACAAACTGATACTTTGGAATTATTCAGAGGCTCAGAAACGAATGAGTACAGAAAGCAAATTTATGATCGGTAATTGAAATGTTTAAAAATATTTTTAATTATTATCTTTGAATTTTCTTTAAATTTTCTTAAAAAATATTTTTCCTTCCTAAAAGTTTTCAATGTCGTGCCTTATCACTTTCTGGCACACCAGCCTCTCAAATGCCTCTTCAATGTCTTGACCTCGTCTGCCCAATGAATGGTCCAATTGTTGGTGAAGCCGTTAGCTGTGATTGTGACTTAACTGGTTCAACTTCTGGAATTTGTAATGCTAAGGGTGGACAATGTGAATGTAAACCAAATGTTGTTGGAAGACGGTTAGTAATGGAAAATTGGAAAAAAAATTTAAAGAAAAATAAATATTAATTTTTAAATATTTTCAAGTTGTGACCGTTGTGCAGCAGGCACTTTTGGTTTTGGTCCTTCTGGTTGTTCTCCTTGTGATTGTGACTCTGTCGGTGCACTTTCTAATGCATGTGACAAGCAATCAGGGCAGTGTGTATGCCGTGAGCGAGGGATTACCGGTCGCCAATGTAACCAATGCCAACCTGGATTTTGGTATTAAAAATAAAGAAAATAAAATTTTATTTAAAAAATTTTTTAATAAAATTACAATAAAATTATCACATGGGAAAATAATTTAAAAATAATTAGAATTTTTATAATTAATTACAGTATTCTCTCTAATAAATTTCCTGAAATATCATAATTAAATTATTACCTTATTATTTAATTGCATTAATTAATTTTATATAATTTTCATTAAAAATTTCAGGAACTTCCCAGAATGCCGTACTTGCCAATGCAATGGACATGCTTCTATTTGTGACCAACGAACCGGTGCTTGTATTGACTGTCGTAACCTTACCGATGGTGCACATTGTGAACGTTGTGTGGATGGATATTATGGAGACCCCAGACTGGGTGTTGGCATTCCTTGCAAGGCTTGCCCATGCCCTGGTAATTAAATTAGCTAATATATCATTACCTTAGCCTTTCTTTTAGGCGGTCCTGGCTCTGGATATCAACATGCCGATACTTGTTATATTGCTCCACAAAATCAAACCGTTGTTTGCAATTGCCGGTGATTTATAATTTAATTAAACAATAATAATTAATTTATTTAGTCATGGCTATATTGGCCAATATTGTGACCAATGTGAAGTCAACTTTTGGGGAAATCCACGAGAAATTGGAGGATCTTGTGAAAAATGTCATTGTCACGATAATATAGACTTTAATGTGAGTAATCAAAAATTCAAAAAAAATATTATTATTTTTTGTCCAGGTTCCAAATAGTTGCGACCCGATGACTGGAGATTGTCTCAAATGCCTTCACAATACTGGAGGTGATCAATGTCAACATTGTCTTGATGGATTCTTTGGGGATGCTCGAATTCGTACTTGTGTTCGTTGTGTTTGCAACAATTTAGGGACTAATTCAAGTGCTGGTGCTTGTGACCGTGTTACCGGACAATGCCCTTGTTTCCCTAATGTAATTGGTGTTCAATGTGATCAATGTGCACCTCTACATTATGATTTGGCTAGTGGAAAAGGTATGGATTTTATTTAAAAATGTTTGAATATTTGAATTGATGCTAAGCTTGAGACCTATATTTTGTGAACTTCGGTTTTACCTTTACTTATTTCGATCTGAATTGTTTACCTAAAATATAAATTCAACACCTTTCTAATTTTTAGGTTGTTCTGCATGTAATTGTGACACTAATGGTGTTATCTTCGATCCAAACACACAAGAGTCCTTCTTAAAATGTAACGATATTGATGGTCAATGCCATTGTAAGCCTGGACGCGGTGGAAGGACATGTTCAGACTGTCAAGATTTATATTGGGGTAATAACTAACTCCTTATTTATTTCTTCATTACCTCTCTTTCAAGGCGATCCTGTTCACGGTGAATGCCAACAATGTGAATGTGACCCTTATGGCTCTACAACACTTCAATGCCATAGACAAAATGGAACTTGTATTTGCAAACCAGGGAGTGGTGGGCCAAAATGTAATGAATGTGCTCGTGGATATACCGGTCAATGGCCACACTGCCAAGCATGTGGAGAATGCTTTGACAATTGGGATTCTATTTTACAAGGATTACGATTTGATTTGGAAAAACTTGTGGAAAGGGCTTTGAACATTGAAGATACAGGTGTTTAAGGATTTTTTGAATTTTAGGATTATAAGTTGGTGAATACTGAGGATGGGATATGGTAGTTCAAGAGGTCTTATTAGTAATTTTTATTTCGGATTCTTTTTTATAATAAACCTCAAAATTAAAATTCAATTTTATATCCTTATATATCTACAGGAATTTCTTCCGAATATGATGAAAGCTTCATACAAATGGAGAAACAAGTTGAAGAAGTAAAACGTCAACTTGAAGCTGTTAACATAACAAAGGCAATAAAATATTTTTCTAAACTAGAATGAAAATAAAAAAGTATTTTTAGGAGGATTTAGATCTTCTTCGCCAACAAATGCAAACTTTACAAACACAAATTGATTCAACTAGAGATTTATTAAGTGCTAAAAATCAAAGAGTAACAAAAATCAGTACTGAAGTCAACCTAGCTGAACAAGATATTCGTGTATTAAATGAAAGTACTAGACAAATATCTCAATTGGCAGATAATTTAAAAGATAGATCTGAAGTTATTAGAAGGAGTGACACAAAGGCATTTAAATTTTTAAAATGTTCAATAATTCTGAAAAACTTTTAGGGGGCATCTGAAATTCTTGAAGAAAGTAGTCGAAGTTCAGCTGATTCAGAAAGACGTATTGGGCAACAATTAGAAATTATTAGTCAATCGGAAACTGATCGTCTAAAAGCTGAACAATTATTGAATGAACACAAACGTGACTTTGATTGGCAATATGATGAAAATAAAGCTAAATTGTTTGAAATTAGCCAAACGGTATTAAATTATTTAGTGTTTTTTTTTGCTCTTTTTGGTATCCGTCTTTAGTTATCCAAATTTGGAATAAAGGCCCTTCCCCCCATTATTTACAACTATGTACTTCCCTAGCTTTTCCTCTAATTACTTGAGTTCATAAAATTATTCTCTCATTGTTTTAGCAAGTAATCTCTCATAACAATCCAATAT
This sequence comes from Meloidogyne hapla, assembly GCA_000172435.1. Taxonomy (NCBI): domain Eukaryota; kingdom Metazoa; phylum Nematoda; class Chromadorea; order Rhabditida; family Meloidogynidae; genus Meloidogyne; species Meloidogyne hapla. Next base: position 9,406 of record ABLG01001210.1, on the reverse strand, counting down.
CTCTCCTTTTATCCTTTTTATTTTAAATCTTAAATTTTTTCCCTCTAGATCACAACAATTGGCAATATATTACCAAGTATAAATTATGAAGTGTGTGGTGCCGAATCAGCCCCTTGTGATGCGATATGTGGCGGCCCTGGCCCTGGATGCCAGCAATGTGGAGGAACATCTTGTGGAGGGTCTGTTTCTAAGGCAGCAATGGCGCAAGAATTTGCGCACGAAGCGCTTGATAAAGTTAATGCAAAAAGAAAGGATGCTGAAGAGGTAAAAAATTGAAAAAAAAAATAAATCAATTTTCTGAAATTAAAATAAATATTAAAGAAATATATTTAATTTTTTCAGATATTAAAAAATATAAGAGAAATTTTGCCCAAAACTGAAGAAGCCCGCAAAATGTCTGATAATGCTTTGCATAAAGCCAAAAATGAGGTAATTATATTTTACCATTATTTATATTTTTAGTTTTATTTTACTCTTTTTATTTTCAATTATAATATTCTGATTTATTTAACTTCTGATTTTAAATGAATTTTTAATTTATTAAACAGAAATTTTAATTATTAGTAATTTTCTGAATTTTCAAATTCTGATTTTTAGAATTATTTTCTTTTTCTGATTATTTATTTCTATTTAAATTCTGATTCTAATCTATTTTTAAAATCAGAATTAAGATAAATGCTAAGTTTAGAAAATTCTGATTCAATTCTAATTAATATGATTATACCTAAATTATTAATTCTGTTTAATATTTTAAGAATTATTTACTCTTAATATATTCTTAAATATTTTAAAAAATCAGAATAATTATTAAATAATTTAAATATTTAGAAGGAAAAAATAAATAAAATAAAAGATGAATTACTACAAAAAATTAATGCTACAAAAATGTTTTTGGAAGAAAATAAACACCGACCAGAAGATATTCATGAAAAAATAAACGAAATACTAAAAACAACAATTCCATTTAACGAAGATCAAATTAGAGAATTGTCTGAGAATGTAAGTTTTAAATTTATTGTATTTTTTGATGATTTACAATTTTTGTAAGATAATTAAATTTTAAGTTTTTGTGGGATATTCGAAGGGTGGGAGATCAATGGTGAATTTTGTTCTCAATTTATTTTCAGATAATTAAAACCATTTACAACAAAATTTTGCCTTTTTTGGTTCCCTTCTCATTTTTAAATACCAAAATAGTTTTTTTATTTTTTATTATTTTTTATACTTGTCATTTTATAATTTTTTTCTTAAAAACCTTCTCTTCTTTAACTCCCACTTTTTTATAAAAAATAAATTATAACAAAATTATTGGCTATCAATCCGATAAATTAACAATTAAATATAATATTTTTAATTTTAATAGATAAGGGTAAAAGTAGCTGAGGCTACCGACACTGAACAAATTTTAAAAGAAACATCAAATAATAAAACAACAGCATTAAATCTTCAAAAAAAGTCAGAAAATATTCAAAAAAGATCAGAAATAATAAAAAGTTTGTAAATAAATTTATTTTTTTAAATTGAAATTTTAAAAATTTAAAAAATATTTTTATTTTAAATTTATTAAAATTTAATTTTTGATTAATTTTTTATTAAATTATTTTTTAAAAATATTTTTGAAATTTTCTTTTTAGATATTACATTAAATATAAAAGAGATGATAGAAAATGCTAATGAAAAACAAATAGAAGCTGAAAAATTATTAAATTATATAAATTCTTCTTTGGAAAATGCAAAGTAAAAAAAATAGAAAAAAATATTTTTAAAATAAAATTAAAATAATTTTTTTTTAATTTAAAGATCAAAAATTACAACTACAGAAGCAGATTTTATTACAACAGAACAACGTTCGAAGGATTCATTAGAAAAGCTCCAAAAATTACAAAATATTACTGGTAGATTTTTAAAATAATTTGACAAATTTTTAGGCGGAAAAATATATAATTTTTAATTAAAATAATTTTATTTTCTAGCCTTCTAAAAAAATTTTATTTTAATATTTTCGAATCTAAAATTACCCAAAAATGTTTAAAAATGGTTGAAATAAAAGAAAAAGTTTCTACGACCGCGGCAGGATTCGAACCTGCAATCTTCAGTTCCGTAGACTGACGCGTTATCCGTTGCGCCACGCGGCCTTCTTATTTCTTTGTTGAAAAAAATATCTTAGAAAAAATATTAAAAAATAGTTTTAAACAAAAACGGAATTTTTTTTCAAAATATTTAATTTTAAATTTAAATAATTTATTCTAAACTTTAATTAATTTTAATAATTTCTTAAATTTATTTAGATCATTTAAAAGCTGAATATATCAAAATTACATCTAAAACAAAATCAGCTTCAATCAGCTCTAATAATGCTAATAAAATTGTTAAAGAAATTGAAGATAAACATAATGAATTAAAAGTAAAATTAAAAAAATTTTTTTAAATTAATTTTCATTTAAAGGAAAAATATACAAAAATTATTAAATTATTGGAAGAAAAAGAAAATGGAAATGAAGAGAGAAATAAAAAGGCACTTAGTTTGAGGAAAAAGACAACAGACCTATTATTTAAAATTAAAAAATCCAGAGAAGAAAAAAAACGTAAAAAATTAAAATTTAAAAATTAATTAAAAAAAAATAAAATACAAAAATATTAATTAAGAAGCCATTATAAATGAAAAATACTTTCAATAATTAAAAAAAATTTTTTGGAAAATTTTCAAAAATTAATGAAAAAATGATTAATTAAAACTAAAAAATTAAAAAAAATTTTTTTTAATTAAAAAAGAATTATTTTTATTTTTAGTTATTATTCAACGTGCAGATGCTTTAGAAATAGAAATTTTACAAAACAGGCAAACAATTGATAAATTAAATGCTGAACTTCAAACAATAGCTGCTGATATAGAAAAGCGTGTAGAATTCCATTCTACTTGTGACACATGAATAATTTTTAAAATAATTATTTTAAAGGGCAGGATTTTTAGTTTGGCTATTTTTTTTTATTTTTTTTTTTTTGATTATTTAAAATTATTTAAATTAATTTTTTTATCGAAATTATTTTATTAATTAACTAAAAATCCTCGCCTTAATTTATATTTAATTAACTGCCACATATAAATTTATAAAACTGCAATGATTGTTTTTTAAATATTTTTTTAATTTCTTTGAAAATATTAGAATTGTCCCTTTTCTAATATTATTTATTTTTAATTATTTATAAATTTAAGTGCCTTAAATTTTCTGAATAAAATCTTGTTTTTTAATAATTTTGCAAAATTTATTTTTCAAAAAATATATATAAGTGAAAATTTAAATTTTGACCGCGATTCGATGTGAAAACAAAAACAAAATAATCTTTTAAAATTTTAACAAACTACGAATTTATTTCTTAATAAACTTATAAATAATATTTTAACAAATTTTCGACCTAATTACACAAGTTTAGACCAGATATTAGATAATTCCTGGTTTTTTTATAACAGAATGATTAACATTAAATAATTAGAAAAATAAAAAAATATGTATGTAAATATGAATTTACATTATTTTTTTATAAATTTTTTACATTAACGAAATTACTAATTATAATATATGATTAAGCAAATATTAATAAGTGGAATGAAAATTAAAAATTAATTTTATTCTTTTTTTAAATTCTCTTAATTTGTAAAATTCTCTAATAAAATGGCTTTAATAGAAAGCTCTAATAAATAGCTATTCTACACAATTTTAAAGGATTATCTCGATAAAAATCCATTCGGAAATTTTTGGATTTTTGCTCTTTTTGTACTTCCTTTATAAATTTTCTCACTTTTTTATAACTCTTACAACATTTATTTGTTAAGGTTAAACTTTCACTTTTTTCTACAATTCCTGCTTAAAAATCAAATATAAATTGCTTAATAATACTTATGTTATTTAAATTTTTAATAATTATATTATTTATGTCAATAATTTATCGTTTGGCATTAACGTGTAAGTAAAATAAAAATAATTATTTAATTTTAATCCAAAATAGAAAATTTGATCTAAAATTGTGATATATTAGAAATAAATATCGTTTATTTTAATATTTAAAAATAAATTAAAACATTTCAAATAAAAATAGTAAAATGCTTTGTAAATGAAGGTAATAAAACTTTTAATTGGTCTAATCAATTTTGCGAAGATTCTAGCGAACATTGCTTTTTTGAAATTAGTGAAGATGGTTATTGTAAGTAATAATTAGTGTTAACAGAATTATTGTTATTTATTTATATAATTTAAATTATAAAATGAGATTAATATTTTAGATGGACTTTAATTAATTTAGTTAATTGTTTCTTTGTTTAAATAGAAAAATCAAGGCCATTCCAAAATAGAAGTGAATTTAGAACAAATTTTATATATTAGAAATAAATATCGTTTATTTTAATATTTAAAAATAAATTAAAACATTTCAAATAATTATAGTAAAATGCTTTGTAAATGAAGGTAATAAAACTTTTAATTGGTCTAATCAATTTTGCGAAGATTCTAGCGAACATTACGAAGAAGTTTCCATTGGAATTTTGTTAAGATTTAAATAAATCTTAACAAATCTATCACCTTTTTTATTTTTATTTTTAAATAAATAATAAAATTAGTAAATAAATTAATTAAATTTAATAAAGTTTACTTAGTGATTCTCAATAATTTTTAGTTAAAAGAGGTTGTGGAAAATGTATAACAACAAATGATTGTCAAGAATGTATTGGGTCTGAATGTAATACATTGGAATTTGCTTATGAAAATTTCTTTAATTGTTTTGTTGTAAATAATGAAAATAATTCAAATATTAAATTAAAAGAATTATGTAAAAGTAATGTAAATAAATGTTATGTTACTTTAAATAGCGAAATATACATTGAAGTTGATAAAGGTAATTTTAGTTAAATAAATGAGATATTGTACAAAATTATTAATTATTTAATATATAACTAGGGCTGGGGTTTTGAGTTAAGATATTGATGGAAGAATTAGCTAAAAATATGTTTTTAGATTAGTCTGAGATAATAATAATTTCTTTATTATTATGACATTCTATTTTTCATTCGTTTTTACATTGTAAAATTATTTATCATCAACTGAATTTAGCTAAATAAAACAATACCAAAACTCTACATCACATTCTCAGTCCCGTAAGTTTGGAAGAAAAAAGTTTTTATCAAACGAAATAAGTAAAATAATTATTTAATTATTATTATCTAAAAATCAAAAACTATAATTTTATTATTTTAGCTCAAAATATAACAACAACTGCAGGTTGTGGTAGTTGTTTTGAAAATAATATAACTAACCCTTGTGTTGATTGTAATGGAAAAGCTTGTAACACTGTGGATAAATTAGATAATGTGCTTTTTTGTTACGAAAAAGAAGAAAATTTAAGTGAAATACAAGGAATGAGACAATGCCAGGAAAATAATTGTTTTGTAACAATTGATTATGAAAAACACAGTAAATATATTAATTTAATCTAGTGAATTTATTTTTTTTATTCCGTATGCCAATATAAAGGTTAAGTACAATATGAATCGAGTCATTTTAGTTGATTATAAACATAGAAACCGTAAAAGCTCTAATTAAACGGCTTCTCCTTTTAATAACCCTTTTTTAGGGATTATTGAAAAAAAGAATGGTGATCATTCAATTAGAGTTTTCCTAAAAAAAATTGAAAAAACATGGGCGAGGTAGTTGAAAAATTTTTTTAATACAAATAATTATTTTCAAAAGCAAAGATTATTGCTTTTTGAACACATTTCGTCAAGTTTTCTGTTCGTCAAAAAACGAAATATAACATGCAAAACGTAAACTGGAATTCTTTTAAAACTTAAATATCCTACTAAAAATAAATCAAAAACTTTTAGAAAATGAAAACCTTAAAGGAAGAGCAGACGAAATATCTTCATATTCAAAACAAGGATGTGGAGAATGTCCATCAACTAATTTTCTTTGTAAGACATGCAATAAAACTCTTTGTAATTATATATTTGCATTCGGCGAAGAACAAAAATGTTTTGTTAATGAAACTTTTACAGAAAAGTGCGAAATATCTTCGAAAGGATTTTGTTATTATGGTGTTGGTTTAGATAATAAAAGTAAGTAATATACTTTTATTTAATTTTAAATAGAGTATCGATCCTAATTTTTCATTAAAATATTTCTTCCTATATGTTTATGGCCGACCTTGGTATATAGGACACCTTTTAGACTTCGTAAAAGGTACTGTAACTTTTGGCAGATAAAAATCATTAAAAATCCGGTCTCTATTATAAGCCTAAGGCTAGGTTTACAATGGATCCGTGTCAAGTGTCGAGTGTTACGTGTCCTGTTTACAATGAAATGAAAAAACACGGAACAAAACACTCAACACTCGACACGGATCCGTGTTGGGTGTCGAGTGTCACGTGTCCTGTTTACAATGATTTTGGCACGGATTTGTCTTTCCGTCTCGCTATACTATTTCGTTATTTCCACAGAATATTTAATTTTAAATCATTTTTCAGAAGAAATTTTAAAAATAACAAAAATAAATTTTAACAAAATTTTTATTGGAGAAATTAAAATCTTTAATTATATTAAATCATCTTGCCAAGGGACAGAACCAACTGTCGACACAAATGTCATTAAATCATCACGAACACCAATGGCGGACGGATTGTAACGTCTGTGGCCTCCTCTAGATTGATCCACTGATTTTAGTTGATGTTGAACATCCTGTCTCCATAGTCCGTTTTCTTCACAATAAATTCCCGAATCAGCCATTTTTGATGGATGAGAAGAAACTGGTGAAAATTCAATCAAAAAATTGTGAAGACCGACAATAGCTCGAACAATAAAATCGGCAGTTGTGTCTGCAGTCTCTATCGGTTTTTGCAGTATCCTTGGTACCAGAAAATGGTTTCATCATTCCAGTTGAGAGTGGGAAAGCGCCATCGCCAACAAAGAAATACGGAGCCATTAAATCCGTTCCAGGTAACTTATCACAAGGAGGTAATTCAAGACGCCCTTAATTCAAAAGTTCTGCAAAGTCACTTCTTCCAAATATCCCTGCATCGCCTTGACTTCCATAGCTTCCATAATGTGCATAAATTATTCTGTATCTCGCGTCAGAGATAGCAAGCAAAATCAATGAAAAATAGCCTTTGTAGTTGTAATATAACGATCCAGAATGAGGCGGACATTTGATTTCAATATGTTTTCCATCTATAGCGCCTTAAAATTTATTCATAATTTAAAGATAAAATAGAAAAATCAAACCGAGTGTGTGAGGAAATTGCCATCTGCTATAAAATTCATCTGAAATCTTCTTCCATTCAGAGGTAGTGTCAGGCATAGTAACATAACGAGAAAGTTCATCAGCCAACACACGACAAACATCTCGAACAATCGACTTATAGTTGGCTTAGCTATGCGAGTGCTGTACGAGAGAGAAGTGTAAGACTCGCCCGTGGCCAGAAAACGGAGTGTGACCATCAATTGTTCAGATGGACAAATAGGCTCACGATTCGAATGTTTTGCTATTCTAAAAAATTCTAAAAATTTAATTCTAAAAATTTAATTCAAACTTAGGGCCAATCCATTGAAGTAAAAGATCAAAGCACGACTTGTCCATTCGGAAGAAGTTGAAAAACTTGTCATTGTCCGCAACTAGCTGAGGAAACAGTGTGTAGAATGCTCCCTTCGTTTTCCGCTCTTTGTGGATGGGATGGACCCAAAGTTTGTGTTGTCGTTGTTGTCGTCGACGTCTCAATATAATTAAAGCAATAATTTGTTTTCTTGTTAATGCCATTTCTTTGAAAAACTAAAGTAAAAACAAAGATACAACAAAAAAACAAATAAAAAACACAAAGACAAAGAAAATAAATAAAAATGACATTTTATCCCATTTCCAAAAAAAATTAAATATTTCTCTCGCATTCTGACATGTACTCTCTAGTGTCGAGTGTCAAGTGTTTTTCAAACTTTTTTTGAAAGCAAAAACACTCGACACTCAACACTTGACACGGACGTCATTGTAAACGGGTGCACTTGACACTCAACACTCGACACTCGACACTTGACACTCGACACGGACGTCATTGTAAACGGGTGCGCTTGACACTCGACAAAACACGGACCAAAACACTCGACACGGATGTCATTGTAAACGCCGTATAAGTTTTTAATTAATTGAGCTTTAATAAAAAGAGTACTCATAAAAAACAAAAAAAAATTTAAGGGGTATAAAATAATTCTAAAATATATGTATATTTAAATAATTTTCACCTAATAATTAATTTAAATTGATATTCGGCTCTTGTCCAGATTATGTGTCCTAGAAAGGTTCAAGTGTATACGTTTCATGAAAGTTTATGCCTCCCGTGAATAATTTATACGTCCTATGAATATAGTGGAACTTCTATTCAAGTATTTCTATTTTCATTTCAAAACCCATGGCCTCTTGGTCTTGGATAGTGCATTAGATTACTCATTTAAATTTGTTTTTTGATTAAAAATCTTTAAAGTGATTTATACAATTTTACATACAATCCAAGCAGGGTTGCCATAGTAGCAGGAAAACCTGCTATTTAGCAGGAAAAGGGACTTTTTGGCAGGAAAAGGGCAGGACTCAAAAATACCACTACAATATACATATTAAGGGTCAAAATGTGATTTTACAGTGCCTTTGTCTATCAAAAAATCCAAAAATTTCGCCTGCGGCGCTGAAATGAAGGATTTTCAGCACACCGGCGCCCTACAATTAAAATTTTTTCGCCTGGCTAACTAAAAAAGTGAATTTTCCTTTAACATGGAAGGTGCAATTTCTCAAATTTTCGCCTGCGGCGCTAAAAAAAACTCAAATGTAATAAAATTAATGTGAGTATTTTATAAAAAATCATCAAAAGGCCTAGGTTTAGTAAGATTGGATTTCCAACTCGTTTCTTGAGAGGATTCTCGTTTTTTTCTAAATAAAATTTTTTACGGTTCTTGCCATTCATTATAATTCCAAAGCTTATGATTAGGGCCCACAAAAACATGCAAATGCATGTTTTGTATGCGGATATGCCTTGAAGAGAGAAGCTCAAAAATGGTGTTTTTACATTGGTACGACACTTTGGAACACGGTTCTTAATGCATATTTTTGCATATTTCGGCACTTCCGTGCATATTTGCATATCGGTGCATATTTTGCCATATTTTGGATATTTTTAACAAAATTTTGCATATTTTAGCATTTTTTGGAAAATTTTACCTAAATTTATGCCAAAATTTATAATTTTGCGAAAAATTTTTTAAAAATTTTTGTCAAAAAATTTTGCTACAAAAAATATTTTAAACTTATTTTTGAAATGAAATTTTTAATGGGTTTGTATGGGTAAGTGTTGATTTCAGTAAAAATGTTAGATCACACAAACTCT
>ABLG01001211.1:0-49809 GCA_000172435.1 Meloidogyne hapla | reverse complement strand
TAAATTATTGAAGAATCGAAATTGTAATTAAGCATTCTATTTAAAATTTAGGAAAAAAAAGATTTATTTTTCCTTTGTCTTAGAATTATTTCCTTGTTCATAAAAATTTATTAGTAAATATATATTTAATTATATATATTTTTTAGATTAATATCTATTAATAAATCTAAAATATAGATATACTTATATGTATATTTTTAAATCCTTTTATTAAAAAAAAAAGAAAAAGAATCTTTTATATAGTAAAACAGGTCAATTAAAAAAGTAAAATTAGAGAAGGAAATAAAATTAAAATAATTTTTTTTTAATTTTCAAAAAATACTTTTTATCTTAAAAACTTCCATTCTTTTTCATTGACTCAACATAAATTTTAAAAAGTTCACCAATTATTAGACTAACCATTCGAGGCCCAGCATTAGCATTTATTAATCTTAAAATTGAAAAATATATTTTTAAATAAAATTTAATTAGAGAATGGTGGAATAGAAAAAGAATAAGCTTAAGAGAATAAGTTAAGAGAATCTATAAAAATCACAACATAAATCTATCGGAATAATAAATTAGAAAGACAATAAATGAGTTAGTTTAAATAAAATTAATTTAATCTTACAATAAAATATTAACTAAAAATTTTGAAAATTTTATGTACCGAAAGGGGAATATTTACCATTTCCGAAATTATTTTTCTACCATGAAAGGAAGGAGACATGAATAGTAGAGAAACCTTTCTCATAGAAAATCAACGAAAACAAACAACAAAATAAATTTGAAATAAATAAAAATAAAAACTTACTGAAAGATCAAAACTCCATCCATACCCAATTTCTCAACAAAACTATCTAAAAAATAAAATATTAATTTTTATATTTAAAATTATTTAATACTTTTATAACGATGAATTGCTCTTTTTAATAAAATATCTTGTTCAATAGTTTTATTTTTCAATCCAATTTCTGTTGGTGATTTGTCAGAGATTTTAGGTACAAATTGTTTATTTCCAATTATTTTTAAATTTTGTTGAAATAAATTATTTGGTATTTTAATTGAAGAAATTGTATTTTCTTTGCTTTAATAAAAAAATAAATAAAATATTTCGATGTTTGGGATATATAAAAAGTTAACAGGGAATCCTGCCATATGTGTGACAGAAAGGAATTTTCTTTAAAAAAATCTGGAGGTCTTGTTGAAAATTTATTCTAGACTATTTATTTCTAGACTTTTTTTCTAGACTATTTATTCCTACTTAGTTTATCTGAGGAATATTTTTTTATTTTTTTATAAATAAATTTTAAAATAAATATTAAATAACCTTTCAATTTCTTTTTTTAATTTTTCATTATTTTTATCAAAATTTTGTTGTTCTTGTCTAATTGCATTAAAATTCTCTATATCATTAATACAAGAATTATAAGTTTCACTAGTTGCTGTAGTCATTGTCGTTGTTTCACTGTTTGCAGAAATTGTTGAAGGTGATTGACATTCTGTTTGTTTTTCTTTATTTTTATTTTTAAATATTTTATCAGTTTCGAAAAATTGTGAAATATTTAAATTATAATTTTGTTGTTCTTCTAATTCTTGGAAGAATATTTGATCAAACTTTTAATTATTGAAAAAATTATTTTTTAAAATTAAATTACTAAAAATAAAATATAAAATTAATTTAAAATTTAAAAATCATATTTAAAATTAATTTTAAAAATATTATTTTGACCTTGTTACAATATATTTTTATATAAATATTTTTTTTAATAATTTTACTTACAAATAATTGTGTTGTACTTAATTCTACTTGCCTTTAAAAATAATTTTTTAAAAATCATATTAATTTTAAAAAAAACTTTTGAAAATAATTAATTGATGGACGAAAAAGAAGCCAAAACCAACGCAAAATATTTAGAAATGTTAAGACTGTCATTAAAGCTAGTTTTTAAAAAATTTATTTTTAAATAAATATTTTTATTAAATATTCTTACCAAACCAATAATAAAGTACAAAGAAAATTTTTTCGTTTAACTGAAAAATTTTAATTAATTTATTAATTTTATTAGAGTAGTTAATATTTTAGGTATTTTTAAAAATTATTTTTTTTAAAAAATTTCCAGCTTGCTACAATTATCAAAAATATATTTAATTTAATTTTGAGGTTATATTTTAAAATAATTTAAAAAAGAATTATTTTATGTAAAAAAACTCTCAATAATTTATTTTTTAATATTTTTATTATATTTCGTTAAAAACTATTTTAATAGTTAAATTTACATAATTAGCCATTAAAACACATTGAACAGTAAAATTAGCAAATAAATCATTTAGCATTCTTATCTTTAAAATTAAATTATTTTTTAGCTTTAATTAATTAAAAACCTTAAAATCACAAAGACTAACACGTGGAAATAATCCATTACGTTCCCAAGCAGAACCATAATTAATAAATGATTTAACCATCTTTTTTAAAAATTATTTTTAAATTAATTTAATTTTACTTGAATTCCCCAAAATGGTGTTTGATTTGCACCCAAAAATAAACTTATAAAAATTAACTAGAAAATAAAATTATTTTTTTTTAAAATTAATTTAACCTGTCCAATATTAATTAAAAGAAAAAGGCATTTCATTAATAAATAAATAAAACTAAGTGTATTTTGTAATAAAATACCTCCAATTTTACTTTAAAAAATATTTTTAATTAAAAATAAATTTATTTTAAAAATTCTACCAAAAAATTCCCAATTCTTTATCTTCCAAATTATTTAAATCATAATCAAACAAAACAAAAGCTAAATGCCTTGCAATACCAGCAGCTACTTTATTTTCACAATCCTTGCCAACAGCTTTGTGTGCCTGGCTAAGTATTGATGGAAGTCTTTTACCTTTTTTAATTTTAAATTTTTAAAAATATTTAAAAATACTCACTCGAAAGTGCATTACTAATTCTCCATAAATAATTAGGTAATTGACAAATAATTGCTTGAAGTACTAAAATAATTGGAATCCACTAAAAACGAGAAAATGGGAATATAATTTTAATTAAATTACTTGATAATAAGAAATACGGTCATTATGATTATTTCTTGCACCTCTCATTGGCATTGTTTTATTAGAAGGAACATAATAAGTAGATTCAATAAAACTTTAAAAAGAAAAAGAATTTTTTTATAACGAACATTAATTCAAATACCAATAATCATGTGCATATTCCAACCAATCATCACTCCATTCTGCCTGCGACCAACAATAAATAGGTTCAGAAAATGGCCCAAATTCCTTAATTTACATAATAATTAATTAATTTTTTGTAAAGCTAAGCTTTAGTAAAAACAAGAATTGCTGCTGTTGCCAAAATAAAAGATGTTGTCCTTAAGTTAAATATTTCTTTAAATTATTTAATTTTTAATTATTAAAAATTGTTTTAAACAGTTAAAAATTAAAAATAATTTAAATAAAAATATAAATTAATTTATTCACATATAATTTGCTCTGTCCACCATATCTTCTTCATGACGAGGTTTAAGTCTTTTTTGGGCAATTCTTTTAATTACATCCATTTCTTAAAATTTAACAATAATTTAATTAATATATTTTCTTAATTAAATTTAGAGATTTTGGGATAATTATTGAGATAAATAAAATGAAGGTTTAAGTGGGAAAGTAGTCTAAGTTAGAGTAAAGTATCTAATAAAATTCTTAGAAAATTGGACTGAAGAAGATTATTCTTTTTTTTATTTTTAATTGTAAATTAAATAATTTATTTAAATAAAATTTACAATAAAAATAAAAAATAAAACATTAAAAAACTATTTAATTTACACACATTTATTCATACTTTGCTTTTTCAAGTTATCCATCCATTCATATACATCTCTCACTTCTTTTAATGTTGATGATCACATTTAAATGAATAAAGCCTTTCTATGAATTTATCTTTTCTGGCCATCTCTTTTTACAATATTTATATATTTTTTGCTTTTATATATTTAAATACAATAAAATAGTAAATTAAAAAAGTTTTAATTGATTTTTTATTTTAAAATTAATTTTTAATTATTTAAAAATTAAATGGAGTGTTAAAAAGGAGAGAAATAACATTCACAAGGGGACCATAGATAGGTGTGAGTGCTCAAATCCCAAAAATTTTTATACCATCGTGTAGAGCAGGGTCGATTTCCTATTGCCAATTTTTGGCTTTTTTTCCCCTGATATGGAAATAAAAAAGTTAAAAGGCTTTAACAGTTCTCATTAGACACTAAAAGCATAATAACTGGAGAAGCCTAGGCAAAAGGAGGCAATAAGAAAGAAACAAGAGTAAGGGATAGGCTTACTTCATTTTCTCTTTTCTTCTCTTTTTCATTTCTTTTTCTTCTCCCTTCCCTAAGCCAATTACTCTAATATTCCCTTTTCTTCCCTGCTTCCCTTTGTGATAAAGTATTTCTGTTAGCTGAGTCTGATATTTCAAAAGTTTAAAGCCTTTTAACTTTTTTATTTCCATATCAGGGGAAGAAAAGCCAAAAATTGGCAATGGGAAATCGACCCTGCTCTACACGATGATATAAAAATTTTTGGGATTTGAACACTCACACCTAGCTATGGTCCCTCGTCAGATTCGATGAAATCTTTTGAAAATCAAAAATTGAAAATCATAAAGAATAAAGACATAAAATTAATTATCACCTTGTTTCAGTTTCTCAGTTTATTCTGTGTTTTACAATTTTTGGTATCACCCAAAATAGAACTTGCGCCAAATTGCCGGCGCCGAATTGTCCAAAACATTTTCTCCTATAAAACCTAAACCTTTTGGTTTCAAGTTTTTACCCCCAAAAAGTTGTAAATGTAACTGCCGTTGACACTTCGGCGCAGCCGATTTGGCGTTAGGCAATTTTATTGTCTATATCTTCATTCTTTTCCCTTTTTTTAAATTTCTTCTAAATGAAAGCACATGATATACAATTTCTTTTATCAGATTAGATTATTTAACAAAAGATCAAAGGCTAATAAATAAGGATAATTGTGATTTGCTAGAATTTTCAAGAATTAAAGCCAATTAACTGGAAGTAACTCAGGAATAAAACAAAAATAAAAATTAGGAAATAATCGCTATATCACTAGCTTTCGAATGATATTACCTAGATTTGTTAATAAAGTTTGCCAGATTAAAAAGTTATGAGCAAAGAAATAAACCTGCGCCAAATCGGCTGCGCCAAGTTTCCTTTTCAATCCTAAAGGTTTAGGCTTCAAAAGGTTTAGGCTAAAAATGAACATTTCGGCGCCATCCAATTTGGCGCTAGGCGTAATTTGCGCCAGGCGTATTTTTGTCATTTTTTTATCTGCTATATTATAGATCATTTTTATAGAAATTGAAATTATCTAATTTATTACGTCATTATAAAATCAGGTTAAAATTTATTCAAGTTTTATTTATAAAAATTCTCTCATAATAGTTTCCGTTCGTTCTACTGCAAAGTCTATCAATTATTAAACAATTTAAAAAAGTTTCGATTGGAATGAAATAATTTTTGAAAGAGATAACTAGTAATTTCCTTTGATATTATATTTGCTATAAAGTCTAAATACACACTAAATATAAAATAATAAAATATTTTATTTTTATTTAATTAAAATAAGTAATTAATTAATCATTTAAATATCCCGATAAGTTTGTATTTAAGTTTTGTTTTTAATTTGTTATATATCTCCGACAATGACCTTCCTAAATATTTAAACGTTCAAACAAATCAAAATAAATATTCTTATTTTTAATTAAAAGTTTTTGTTTACATCATTTTCCTTTAAATTCCTTAAATTATTTTTTAATGAAATTATTTTATTTTTATTTATTTTTATTAATTAATGGGCAAGAAATTCAAAAAGAAGATAATTTTAATTTAAATCCTTCTTTTGTTTTGGATGAACCTCCACAAAATATTTTTTCAAATAAAATACGTCCTTATAAACGTTTTATTCTTGATACACCTTCTCGTTTTGTTCAGCCAAATTATGGAACAGAAATGGCTAATTGGAGAAGAGAAATTAAGAAAAATCAAAATAATAATAATTATTTACAATTTAATAATAATAATTTAATTGGAAATAATTTATTATTTAGAAAGGTTTGTAGAGTAAAAATTTGTATTAAATTTTATAATGAAGGGAATTTGAAAAGAAAATAATTATATTATTGGGATGGGAAGAGGTTATAATTTGTAGTGGGGAAGAGGTTATAATTTGTAGTACCTACTCATTAAAAAATCTCTTGAAAACTTTCTTACTTTTTTACTATTAATCTGAATTAACTTTTAAAATAACAAAAATTAATTTTTTTAAATTAATTAATTTAAATTTATAGCCTTTATTAAATTATTTTTCATTGGAAGCTACTCCAGAAAAAGTTTTTAAAGAAATTACTGGCATGGATCTTCGATCAATTCTAGGCCCAGTTGCTGATCATATAGTACAAACAAGTACTCCAATTAGTTATACAAGGCCTGTAATGAAAAATAAATTTGTTGATTATGGAATATTAAGGTTAATTGATTATGTATTAAATTAAAAATATATTTTTTAAAAATAGTTTGGACAATTTTTTAAATGGACGTTTTCGTTCAATGCAAAGAATACCTTATTTATTAGAGAAGGAGAAAATGTTAAAAATGAGAAATGAAACATTGGATTTAAAACAAAATAAAGTAAATTAAAAAAAAATATATTTAAATATTTTAAATAATCCTAGTTATATTCCTCTGATATATTAAATCGGATTTTAGTTTAATTTATTTCCGGAATATTTTAATTATTTCGAGGACGTTATTATTTTGTTATTCCCTTAATTGATTTAAAGTTACCTCGACATTTAGGGAAATATTTCTTAATATTTGCAAAATTTAATAACTAACCTTATATTAATTTAAATTAAAAAATCTGTTAAAAATATATTTTTTTAATTTAAAAGGAAAATGAAGAAGAAGAATTTGAAGGATCAGGTGAAGGGGATGAAGAAGAATTAAAACAAACTGAAAATAAAAATAATTTAAAAGAAATAAATTCATCAATTAAAGGAATACCAAAAACTAAACCATTTATTCCAAAAATACCTTTATTTAATTTTAATAATGATAATAATATTAATGAAAAAAATGAATTATTAAATATAAATAAAGAAGAAAATAAAATAAATGAAATTATGGAAAATAATGATAATAAAAATAATTTTATATTAAAAAATAATATGGAAGAATATCAGGTTTGTTTTTAATTTTTTTAAAGATTTTTAAATTTAAATTAAATAATATAAAAATAAAATTATATTAAGATTTTAAAAAAAAAGGAAAAATGCCAAAATTTAATTTAAAAATAATATTACCAGAGATGAGTGGAATTCGGTCCTTCGAAAATTAACCGATCCAAAATCTATTTACAAACAAAATTCTAAAAAAAATAAAAATTTTTATAGACTAAGGAAATAATTTAATTATTTAAAATTAATTTAAAAAGTATGGTGCAAAACCAAATATGCAACAAGGAGTGTTAAATACATTACTTGACTTTTTTGGAGTTAAATATTTACAAGGAAGTGAATTAGACAAAGTTTTAACTGAATGGATAATGGAGAATACACCAAAATATATTACCAAAGTAATTAAATTATTTTAAATTTTCTAAAAAAATTTTTAGAGTGAAAAAAGAGCAGGAATTAATACAAGTAGTTATGATATATTACGTGGCTTACTTAGCCAACCTGTTTTACCTCTTTGTAGTTCACCTCCACAATTAATTGAACATTTTAATTTAGATGCATTTATGGGACAATGGTTTGAAGTAAATTAATTAATTAAATAAATATTTAATGTATTAATTAGAAAACTTTAGCTTGAAAACTTTATTTATCCTTTAATAATAGAACTAAATTTAACTAATCAAATTAATTTTCGGTTAATAACAAAATTAATCCGATAATTAATATAGAAAACATTTCTCTCTTTTTCTTCAATTTTTTGTTGTTTTATTAAAGAGAAATCATATTTTTATTTTTCCAGGTAATGTACAGCCGTCCTTTAATTTCTGCACCCTTAGAATGTACAACATTTTCATTTAGACCAATATTTAAAACAAATCGAACAGATAGAATAGGCTCTTTATTTGAAATTGTTAAATTTTCTATTCCTCCAATAAAAACCTTAAATAATTTACAAAAACCAAAAATAATTTCTGGACATGCTATTTTGTCTAGACCTGGACAAATTATTTTAAAAAATATTAATGAACCAGAAGAAATTAATGGTTAGATATTAAATTATTTAAATAAATATATTTTTATAAATTAAAGTAAATATTTTGGATGCTGGTTATTCAAAATGAAGAAAAACGTTATGATTGGGCTATTCTTGGTATTAATTGTAATTATCCTATTAAAGTAATTGCTAGAGATCCTATTACTTTTAATCAGGTTAGAGGGGAAATTTTGAATTTGAAATAAAGTTACAGTAGTCTTTCTCTATCTCTATTAATTTATTTTTATTTTATTATTAAAATAAAATAAAATTTAAAATATTTCCATATGTCCCCAGCTTTATTCAGTCTCGAGAAGTAATTAAATAAATTAATATTTTTATTTTCATTAATCTAAAAATACTTTTTACTTTCCGTCCCTTAATTAAAATAAATTCTATTATAGAAAATTAATTTTTATTTTTCAGAAATATTCTCAATTAGCTCTGCATATATTAGAGAAGAAAGGATTAATTAATAAATTTAGTCAAATATTAAAATTGGTAACAAATACATATCCAGATAGTTGTAAAATACCGACAAATTTATTTAATTAATTTTAATGAATAAAATTTTTTTAATTTAATTATTTCATTTAATTCTTGAGTTTAAAAAATATTTTTTATTTTAACAACAATTTTATTTACAAATTTAAAAAACAATTTTAGAAAAATTTTAAATATTAATAGGTAAATATCTATTAGATTGTATTCCATGTGGTTGTACTAAACTTGTCTTTTTTGTATTATTATTATTTAATTTTTGTCCAAATTGTTGTGTATTATTTAAAGAATAATTTCTTTCATTAATTATTTTTGGTTGTTTATTTAATTCTTGTGAAAATTGTTTTGTTAAAATATTATTAGAATTATTTGGAGGAGAAATTGAGGATGTCCAATAATAATCACTTTGTTCTTTTTGATAAATATTATCTGCTAAAAATATTAAAAAATAATATTTTTGAGGATTAGCAATTTTATTCATGCAAAGGTCCTCCCACCTAACCGTTAACTCGTAATTAAATTAATTAAATAAATTTAATTAAATTTAACCATTTATTTTGATTATTATATTTTCCTCTTTTACTATTTCTTAAATAATTCTTTTCTCGATATCTTTTTTCTGACCAAAATTCTGTGCCTTCAATTAAATAATTTTTGTTGAAATGATTTGAATCTGATTCTAAAAAATATTAAATTTTATTTTTGTTTTAATTTATTTAAAAATTCTTATAAACAATTTCCCCACAAATGCAAATTTTAATTTATAGAATTCGAATCCCAAAAGTCAAAAAAATAATTAATTTACCATAAATAACAGTTCTTCTATTCCTTGCAGGAAAGCCATAATGATAAGTTGTAGAATGTCCAGAACAGCTTGCACCCATTAAAAAAATATTTTCTGCAGAAAATATTAAAAATATAAAAATTGAGGAAAATTAAAGAAAATATTTATTTAGCTAAAAATAAAGATTATTTTTGATTAGCTAAATATTTAAAGAAACAAAAATATTTTTGGTATTTTTAAAATAAAATATCTCTCTTCTCTTTTATTCTATTTATTTAAAAACCAAAAAGCAACAGTTGGTTAAAGAATAGAAAAAGGATTTTTGGAGTTTTTTTGTTAAAACATCTAAAATAAAATAAATAACAATTAAAATGTGTGGGAAAATAAAGGATTTTAATTTAATAAAAAATCAAAAATGCAAATAAAAATATTTTAAAAAATATTTTGTCCTTTTCCTAGAAAGTTTAATTGGGAAACAAAAAGATTTTTTGACAAGAAATTTTAAATCTCAAAAATTATTTTATAGAAAAAAATTAAATTAAAGTTTTTTCTAGACAACAAAAAATAAATAAATTAAATTTTCTAAAAAATCAAGAATGAGAAGAAAAAACTTTTTTTGCACTTTATTTAATGTACTTGTAAGGAAATGAAAAAAAAATTGAGACAACAAAATTATATTAATAGAGACACTAAATATAAGAAAAAAATTCTTCAAGTGGAACTAAAAAATAAGAGAAAGGGAGAGAATGTTATTGAGAAGAAGAAAACATTAAAGAAGAAATTTTTAAAAGAAAATTGAATTTTGTATTGTAGAAGCTAATAAACTGCAAAAAAACAAAGAAATATTATTTTTGGTGCAAAAATGTGAATATTAAATTTTGAAAAATAAATTAAATATTTAAAATTAATTTCATTAAATTTAATTAAAAGAATTTCCTTGAATATAAATTGAATGACCTAAAGAATTTAAATACCTAGTTATATTCTGTTGAAATCAGAAAGTTGAGAAGGTCTAGTAGTATATATTTAAAACATTTGAAGAAAATCAAAGTCTGGTTTATTAAAGTACACATTTCTATAAAATATTGAAGTTCAAGGAATTCAACAAATTTGAGGATCTGATAAAATTTTTAGTATAATGTGGATGGGAGAAATTGTAATATTATCAAATTTATCATATATCAATAATATATATCATATATATAAAATATCGAATATATTAAAATTATCAAATAAATAAATGTTTAAAAAATATGTAAATTAATAGAATAAATTAAAACAATTTACCCATAAATTAAAAAATAAAGAAATTTTTTAACTTTTGTCAAAATAAAATAAAAACAATATTTTTCTCAATTTAAATTTTCTATCTACTTGTTATGCCTTAATAACTCCACCCCCAAAATTGGAAAAAAAACAAAAATATTTTTCAAGAATTATTTTTTATGCTTTATAAAACATTTACGCAAATACTTATTTAATTCATTATTTAAAAGATACAAATACTAAAAATAAAATTTAAATAAATGGTTAAAGAAAAAGGAAACTAAATTTAAATTTATATTCTTTTTGTTTAATTTAACGTACAAATTTTTAGAAAAAAATATTTTTCAAAGAAAATATAAATTATAATAATAGAGCCATTAAATAAAGATAAATTTATTTTTAATTTAAATGAATATATCTATAATTTTAAAAAGAAGAGAAATAAATGTAAATTAAATGGAAATTATTATTTATAAAAAATTCTAAAAAAGGAAAAAATTTTTATAGAAAAAAAATTATTGTAGCATGCAAAGGATGTTCTTTGATTTTAATTATTTTTTTTTAAATTAGTTATGCAGAAATATAAAAATAAAAGTTATTATTTTATAGAAGAAAAATAAAAATAACAACAAAAAATTAATTTTAGAATTTTTATTGTTTCAAATTTGTATTCACTCAAATGGAAAAATAATATTTTGTTTAAATCTTGGTTCGAAACATAAAAAAATAATTTTATTAAATTTATTTTGAAAAAATTTTAATAAATAAATAGATTTAAATATTAAAGATTATGTGAATTTTTTGTAAATATGTTCCATAAATAGAATCAATAAAAAATAAAATCATGGGGAATTTTGTTTTTAGAAAACTATAAATTATAATTTATAATCAAAATTTATAAAAAATTTAAATAATATTATTTTTATTCGCTTCAATTAGTGTATTTTTTATTAAATTTCCTTGAAAAATAAGAAATCCTGTAAATTTTAATAAAAAAATTTTAATAGAATTTATTTTCCAATTATTTTTAACAAAGTCTATACATAAAATTAAATTAAAAGTATCATAGAATCACTTGGAAATTATTAAAATAATTGGAAAAAAAATTAAGGAAAAAAAAGTTGCAATTTTTAATATGATCCTACTAGACATATGTTTTTGAAAAAAACTTTTTAAAAAATAAAAAGAAAAAATAATTTATGTATTTAATAGTTTTACTAGTACATACAAGAGATTAATATATTTATGTTTTAA
This sequence comes from Meloidogyne hapla, assembly GCA_000172435.1. Classification (NCBI taxonomy): domain Eukaryota; kingdom Metazoa; phylum Nematoda; class Chromadorea; order Rhabditida; family Meloidogynidae; genus Meloidogyne; species Meloidogyne hapla. The sequence continues at coordinate 37,743 of ABLG01001211.1, read as the reverse complement.
AAGAATCTTTTATATTTTACAAGTAATTTGATATTTAAAAAATAAAAGAATTAAAGGCAGTTGTTTTATTTAAAAGTATTTCTTCTGTTTTTTCAAAAAAAAGAGAGGGAGGATTTTAAAAAATTGAATTTTTATAAGAATTTTTTGAAAGAATATTAAAAATATGTAATATCAAAGATTGAAATATATATTTCATAAAAATGTTGGGAAAAATAAAACAAATTTTTGTCCATATTTAATTACTTATTTGAATTCTAGGTATTAAACAATCGCAGGAAACAACATGATTGAGACAGTTTTGGCATCTAAGGCATTTTTAGTTGTATCTTTTTGCTTGATTTTGTTATACTAATTTCTTGATTATGATAGGAATTTTCTGTTTTTTCAAAATTTGTGACATTATTTTCCAAACAATTCTTTATGTCCTTTAAAAATAAACTTCCGCCAAAATGTTATTAAAAAACTTTTATCAACAAAGAAAATAAATTGATGAGCATTAAAAATGAAAAATAAAAGAAATGACAACAGGCACTGACTTTTTTTTAAATAAAAAAAAATTTTTTTGAAATTATAATGAAATGATTTAAATAATTCTTTCTTATATTTTAAATATTTTTTTGGTCAAAAAATAATAATATAAATATTATAATAATTATTTAAGGAAAACAAATTAAAATAAAAACAATAATGAGAATAATGAACTTAATTAAAAACCATGCAATATATAGAATATTTAAATAATTATATATAATTAACAAAATAAATATTTATTTTAAAAAATAGTTATATTTTGAAAATATTATTTATTTTTTAATGCCTGAAAGGATTGCGTTCACTGCTACTTGTGCTTCTTAAAAATAATTATTATTATTTTCGGTTTAAAAAATAATTAAAAACCCTTACTGTGTATTAATTCCACTAAAACGAACACCTTTAGGTTGGTTTGTAATTATATCAGAGCCAATATCAGAAGATCTACTAGCTGGTCTAGAAGGGGTAGAAGCAATGTCAGAACCTCCATGACGAGAATTCGCTGGCCGAGGAATGCGAGAAGAACCATAAATATCATCTTTAATAGAAACAAATAATTAAACAAATAATTGCTTTTTTAATTACCAATAATTGAGGAATGATCACTTTGTGATTGTTTTAATTGTGGAATGGAAATAGTTGACCCATTATTATTTTCTGCTGTCCTTTTGAACATTGGCAATGAACGTTCAGTTTTTTCTCTTATCTGAATAAAATTTAGAAACATCAGTCCAATAAGTAAAATATAAATTAACTAGACAAGGAGTAGAAAGCTATTATTTTGTCAAGGACTATGGCGATTTATTTTTTAAAATTAAAAAAATATGGTAGAGGGTGTTTTGTCAAGAAAAATTCTCGGACACACAAGACATTTATTTAAAAACTTTCTAATTAAAAAATACCTTCATAATAGGCCCAGGTTGTCCAGGACTATATCCAAGAACTCTTTCAATAACATTTGAAGACGAGGGTTGGGCAATAGGAGCAATACCAGAATTTGAAGAGGTTGATTCTTTTCTATGAAATTCCCCTATAGCATCAATAGCCCCAAGAGGTCTCAAATGATAATCAGAAGTTAATGGAAGTAAATCAACATTTATTCGGCCCTTTTAAAAAATATTTTTTAAATAAAAAAATTATAATAAAATTTACTTTTGCTCTGCATGGATCGTGTTTAGACAAAAAACCATCCAAAGCTTCCCAACCACCACCAACACGTACCATAACCTTTTAATTAATTAAACATTGTTTTGATATTTTAAGTTATTTCCAAATAATTTAATTTTTTAAACTCACCGTACTACGTAGAATTCGAACCATTCTCTTCATAGAACCTCCAAAGCCGAAACCGTATTGAACCTAAAAATATTAATATTATAAGTAAAATATTTAAATATTTTTTAAATAAAAAAAATAAAAGAAAAGAGAATTGGCATGTTTGAAGTGCATTTATTTAAATAAAGAAAATTGAAATAAAATTTGCAATAAAAATATCCTAGAAAAAATATAATGTTTTGAAAATAGTAAAAGTCAAAAATCGAAAAATTGGAAAATCATAGGAAAAATCTGGAATTTCTTAAAATACAAAACTTTTAAAAATTCCATAATTATTCTTTGGTAAATTAAAAATAAATTTAAAAAATATTTTAATATAGGGGGATCGAAAACTGATAATTAATATGTTCTTATTAAAATTCTAAACATTTTTAAAAAAAACTCCAAACATTGCCAACTAAAATGGAAATGAAAGTTTAGAAAAAGGAGAAGTAAATAAAGCAAAGAGCAACTAATAGTTTTTTAATTATTTTTTTAAAAATTTTCTTTAAATTTACCTTATCTTTATCAGTACTTAAATGTAAAATAGGGAAACGTCTAACACAAGTACATCTAGCTGTTTCTCTAGCAATTTCTTCATGTATTCTTTCTGTTTCACTTTTTGGAGGTATTCTTTTATTTGGATCATATCTCAAAGCATTCATAAATTCTTTTGAAGAAATTAATCCATCACCACCATCAAATTCATCAGCTACTTTATTCATTTCTAATAAAGTTGTTGGAAATTTTGAAGAAATTATTCCATCAATAAATTGTTGTCGAGGTACTCGTCCAGTACCTAATTTATCTATTCGACGAAATAAATCAGAAACTCTAGCTTTCCCGTGATCATTCCAAGCAAGATAACGTTCACGCCAATCCTTATTTTAATAATATTTTTTTAAATAAAATTATTTTTTTAATTTAAAAGCTAAAAGAAAAAAAAAAGAAAGGAAGAAAAGGAAAAAAGCAGTAATATATTAACAAAAATTAATTTAAAAATTATTTTTTACCTCAAAAGTAAAATTCTTCAGTCTGTCAATTTCATCCAAATGAGCTTTTCTCTGTAAATATTAGATTATAATTTTCCAATGAAAAAATAAATTATTATTTATTTTCCAAGTTTAAAAAATACCTGTTTTAAATGTTCTTCATATAAACGTAAATCTGTCCATAATTTTCTCCAAGAATCTCCCAATATTTCACTTTTTGTTTTATTTTGTTGGCGTAATGGTGATAATTGTTGTGATTGTTTTTGTTGTTCTTGTTGTTGGATTTTTTCTTGAAGTTTAAGTTGTTTGGCTGCAGGTGCTCCTCTTTTAGGTGAAGATTTGGTTGAAGAGAGAGGTGATAATAAAAGTTGATCAGTCTAAAAATGTAAAAAATTCTTGTTAATTTTTAATGGATTTTTTGTTTTTTAAAGAATATTTAAATTCATGTTCATCTCATTAAAAATAAAATTAAAAATAATTTACTTCATCTTTCCCTTCTCCTTCATCTTCATTATTTATTCCTCCTTTATTTCCATTAAGAACAACACCAAAATTATCAGAATGTCTCCCACTCTGTAAACGTCTTTTAGCTGCTATTTTCATTACTTCATCTAATTCTGGTTGTCGTTGTTGTAAATCTGCTTTAAACATTTGTTGTTCGTCAATTAATGTTTGTAATCTTGCTTGTTGGCCTTCATCGTGACATTCTCTTCTAAATACATATATTAAATAATTAAAAATTAAATGAGAATTTTATCTCAAAAAATAACCTATAATAATCTAATTGTCCTTGTTTTTCTTCTAAATAATTAAATAAATCATTTTGCTGTCTTTCATGTTTATAAATTTCTTCCAATCTTAGCCTCAACTTTTCTGCTTTATCATTTAAAAGAGCATCCAAAGATTCCCAACGATTAGTTGCTGTTGTTAATAATTCTTTTAAAGGTTTTTCTGCACGTGGATGGCTACGAGATTGAAGTTCTCTGGCTAATTCTAATTGTTTTTCTAATGTTGGATGTTCTGACATAAATTCTTTTCGAAGTTTTTCTAATTGATTTTGTTCTGTTAAAACATCTTGTTCTTCCCAGGGAAGTCCTAGACGTCGAACTCGGCCTTCAATATCTTGGAGAGTAGTGCCTAGTTCATGCCTTAATTGGATATTATTTAAATTGGATATAGCTTCATTTATTTAAATTACATCATTTCAGACAAATCAACAGCTTTCTTTAATGCAGATGTAAATCGACGATCCTAAAATTGAAATAATTAGAGTTTAATTCATTAAATACTCTTTCAGCAATAGAATTTTCTAAACGTTTCCATTGTCCATCAAGTGTTTCAAGACGATTTGCTAATTGATCTAATTCTTGGGCATCTCCACCGTTTGAAGCCAAAATTTTTTGTGCACGTTCTTGGACTTTAAGAACATTTGGTTTTCTTGTGTCTGCACGTTCTACCAACTAAAAATTAAGGAAAGAATAATTTAAAAATTATTACAGAAATTTTAAAGAACAAATAATGTTGAAAAAAGGAAAATTCAAAAAAAGAGACAAATGTAGGGAATAATAAAAAAATAATTTTACCTCAAAATGTTCCCTCATTAAAGTATTCATTGTATCAATATCACCTTAACATAGAAAAATTAGTTAATCAACATTTAACAGAAAAAAAAATTAAATTAAATTAAATTAAAGATGATTGCTTTATTAAACTATAATTAAAAAATCCACAAAAATATATAATTTAATAAAGTAGAAAAATTCACCAAAATAATTTTGTGATAAAAGTTCATTTTCAATTGGAGGTAATTCTTTCTTAAGCCATTCAAGTAATTCAGCCAAAACTTCATCAAAATGACCACTTTGGATTAATGCTTCTTCCAAACTTCTTTGTCTTTTTAAACTTCTCTTTCCCAATTCTGTCCATTCATTTCCTAATTGATCACTAGCAGATTCAATTTTGCGTTTTTCTGCTGGCGGGGCATGTTCTCCCAACAAATTACCTCTTAATCTAAAAATTTTATAATTTTTAAAATTAATTTTAAGCAAATATATTGCCTAGTTTCATCAAAAAGTCCAGTTCTCCTTTGTATTTGATCTTGTAATTTTTTATGTTCTTCTAATAATTCTCTTATTCTATCACCAGTACCCATTTTTTCAGTTTCTTTTTCATCAAGTAGTTTAAGTTGTTCTTCAATCCAGTCAATTAATTCTTGTTGAGCACCGAAAAAGAGTCTTGAATCATCCTAGAATGATAATAAAAATCTTTAAAATTTTTTACTTAAATTCTTAAGAAAGAGAATGGAAACGGTAAGAAATAAGAAAATAATATTCATATCCTTCGCTAAAAATTAGCTTGAATGGATATAGGTCAAAAATAGTATATTTGATATTACGTTTTCACACATTACGTTTTCTCACATTTGATATTATGTTTTCTCACATAATGACTCTGAATAAAAAATAAAATTCCTTACCAATGCAATAGTTAATGTGCGTAACCGTTCATTACTTCTTTGTGAAAGTTTGTCTGTTCTATGTTTTAAAGAAACTAATTTATTTTTCATTGGAATTGCATCCTTCTTTTCACAACTTAATTGCATTCTAATACCTTTATTATTTAGCTCTTTCATACTATAATTTACAAAATTCATTAAAAATTTTTTAAAAATTTCCTCACAAATGGCATTTTGTTTGAACAGAATCATTAAACGTTTTGTGAGTATCTAATTGTGTTTCGAGTGTTTCTACTAATCTTGAGATTGGTGGAACCATTGCCAAATGATTCTCTGCTTCAAGTAACCAATCCTGCATTTCTTGCATCTTAATTATTTAATTAAATATTTAAATAAATAATTTAATTAATAACCCCTTGGGAAAGTTCTAATGCTTCTTCAAGTGCTTGTCGTAGTCTTTTCTCTCGTTCTGCCAATTTTTCCTATGAAATAAGAAAGTTTTTGTTTAAAGTAGATTTTAAAAATACTTGAAGAGTTTTCCAATCTGTTCGAAGCTTCTTAACTTGAATAACAGTCCTGTCTTCTTTTCCATTTTTAATTTCTGATCTTTCCAAATCTTCCATTGATTCTTCTAATGAATTCAAATATTCCTCAAATTGAGGCTTTCGTTGTTCTACATCTGATTGAATTACTCTAAATTCATCAAGTTGAGCAATTGCTGTTTCAGGAAGACCACCAACTGGACGATTTGTCTGTTTTTAAAATTAAAAGATAATAATTAGAGAACAAAAATTTTATATAAAATAGTCTTACCCTCATTTCAGATAATAAATCAGCCAGCCATAAACGCCATTTTTCCAAATCATTATTTCTTGAAGTTGATTCTGCCCTAGTTTGTTCTAATTCATTAAATAATTGTTGTGTTCTTTCATCAAGTTTTGACCAATGTGAAACTAAAAGTTCAATCATTGGTTGAGTACTAGCTGCTGCAGAGGAATCTTCTTGGCGTAAAATCTGTGCTCCAGCAGTTAAAATGGCTTCATAACTTGGTTGGTGAGCAGAAATATCATTTTGGAGTATCTAAATTAAGATAATATTTAAGATGTCAAACTATAAATAACTTTGGATGTTTTTCCACTAATGATATTTAACAATTTAATTTACAAATTTACCCTCAATTTGCATAGAGCAATCTCAATATGTTTTAAACCACTTGCTCCACTATCTGAATATAAACGCCATTCTCCTTCTACTCCATCTAATGTTGTCAAAGTTTTATCAATCCAATCAAGTAATTGAGCATGTGCTTGAGAGAATTGCCCCATATCTAGAAGTGCACGTTCTAAACGTTGTTGGTTGTCTACAAGGCGTTTGAATAGAGCATTCCACCGCTGATTGAGATCGCCCAATGGTTGTCTAATTGAAAGAGTTGGATCTTCTTTAAAGAAATAAAGTTAGGGAAAATTGTAAAAAAAGTATTTCTAAAATTACCTAAATCCCCAGCAGAAGTATTTTTCGTAGCAGCCATAACAGCACACAATTCAGCGCCCATTTGGTTTAATTGTTCTCGACCAATAGCTGCCTCATCCAATTCTCTTCGTAACATATCAACAATTTGAAGTTGTTCTCTAACAGAATCAACAGAATTTAAAGGATTATCAGTTATAATATTAGAAGCTTGATTTTCTTTTGCAGCCAAGAATGAAGTTAATTGTTGTAGTAGAGAGTGGAATTGAAGTGACTAAATGATCAAAGAATAAAAATTATAAAGGAAATAATTTTAAAAAAAATTTATAAAGAATTGATAAATAATATTGATAAGAAAAATTATTTAAAAATATGTCAATCAAATTAAAAGGACAAAGATCTTAGATAAACAATTATTTTTAAAATTTATTTTGCAAAAAAATAGTCTGTCGAATATTTCTTATCTAATTAATTCTAAATCAAAATGAATCGTTAGTTTATCTTTTCTAAGTCTGAATTATTTTCTAGGTTGCTTAAATTTTTTAGAAATTTCAAAGAAATGTGGCCCATACTAAGAGAAAAAAGGATTATTGTATGAAATAGAATTTAAAGGACATAACACATCAATAATGTTTAATCCTTAAGTATGTATGTACATAAAAAAAGTAGATCCATAAAAAATAAAATCCATTAAGAACTTGCCTGATTAACAGCCAAACTTAGAGAACTACTAATTTGAGTAAAATGTGCAAGAAAAGCATCCCATTGTGCCTGTAATGCAGCTAAATGTTGTTGGACAAAACTTTGTTCTTCTTCAGCACCCAATAATTCATTACATAATTCTAGTCCACCAAAATGTGCTTGTTGAACACCTTGAGAACATTCAGCAATTCCATTTTGAAGAGATTGAAGTTGATTTTGTCTTTGTTGTAATTGTTTTACTGGACTATCAAATAAATCTTCGGCTGCCGCATTCATTCCAAATTGATCAGTTTGTTGGCGTATTTGAACAACAGATTGTTGGGCAAGATCTAATTGAATCTAGAAAGAAAAATTAGAAATTTATAAATAGAAATTAGTAAACAAATTAATTTAGTTATTAAAATTTGCGTAATAAGAAGTAAAATAAAAGGCCTTATTAATCAAATATATATCAAAAAAGATAAAAAATAGTAAGCTTCGGCGAATACGAGTAATAACGTAATACCGATAGATGAATTCTTTAGTATTATAAAATAATTTTACCCAAAATCGTTCAGCCAAAGGAAGAATTGTTTCAAGTTGTAATCGTCTCCCTTCAGCTGCTTGTTTAAGTTCAGTCCATCTAGTGTCTAATTCTGCCAATCTTTGTTGATGCATTTCTGCTAAAGTTGATGCTTCTTGCCCAGAATTTAAATTTTGTTGTTTTGCAAGTTCAATTTGTTCAGAACATTGTGTTTTCATTGCCAAGAAAGAAGGCTCTCTTTGATGCAATAAATCAAACATAGCACTCATTTCAGCTAATTGTCTTCGAATTATTGGTGGACGAGATGAGGGAGGTTCTTGAGAATGTAATTGTTCTAATGCTGCACTTAAATTACTTAAAAGCATATTTAATCTATCTCCAAGTTGTGCAGAATGTTCTAATGAAGAAGTTAAAACATCACCACGTTCTTGAAATGCATGAACTAATTCTTCGAAACCTGAAAATATTTATTAAAATAATTATAAATATGCTGTAAACAATTTTATTTGAACCAGTTGACTCCCTTTATAAGACCATCGTGTTATGACTACACTCCGGGCATTACCCCATTCCCGGATGAGTTTCCTCCCGAGATATAACTAGACCTAATAATCACATAAAAGTTAGAACACAACATAAAGGTACACCCTTGAGAATTAGGTGTTTATAATGGGAGACAAGTGTAATTATTTCATTTAAGCTAAACAATTTTAAAATTCTTTTGAAAATTCTTTAAAAAAACTTACGGTCAGCAACATTTTCAGAAATTTGTTTTAAATTTTGTTCGTCAATTTCAGAACAAAGTTCACGCAATGCAGCAACATTCCTTTCAAATTTATTAACCATTGGACGTTGACTTTGAATTTGTTGAAGAATATTCTTTAAAGAAATAATTATTTAAATAAAATATTTAAAATAATTTATTTACATTATTATGTTGTTGTTGAGCTAAAAGAACTTTAGCAGGCATTCCTGTAGTTATTGGATCACATGCACATAATTCACGTTCAAATCCATCCATATAATCATTAAGTTCTGTGTATTCCTTAAATGAAAATATTTTTTGAAATTAAGAAAATAAAAAAGATTTAAACAAACCGAATCAAGCTCCTTTGCAAGAGCATACGCCTGAAAATTTAAAATGGGAAATAATTTAAAAAATTAAATCGAGTTTATTTGATAGGTACAGTAGTGTTTAAAATCTTTGTAGATAAAAAAAGACGAGAGACTTTTATGATAGAATGAGGTCTCGAACCCTTTTCAATGTCCTTATGTGTTAAGTGGGAACTGTGATGGATAAATAGGAAATTTTAAAATAAAAATTGTGAGAAAATAAGAAAATTTCAGAAAAGAATAATCCAGAGACTTAATTATAATAAATTAATTGAGAATAAAAATATTTAGTTTAATTTTAGAAAATCCCAAATAAGACAACACTTCCCCATACCTGTTCCAATTCAGCAGTTCTTTCACTTCCAAGTTCAGCCGTTTCTTCAGCCATTTTCTTTGTTCTTTCAACTTTATTTAATAAAGCTTCTTGTCCTTCTTGCCCACCCAATGTTAAATTTAAATCTCTAGCAACTTTAGATGCCTCGGCAATCATATCTCTTAATCCATTTCTTTCAGAAGCAATTTCATCATTTAATTGCCTTTGTTGTTTTAATTGTTGCTTTAATTGTTCTATATCTACAGCTGGTTTTTCTGCATTAACTATTTGTTCCTGTACTTCGTTAAACCAATCAATCCAAAAATCTAGAACGTCGAAAATGAGTCGAGATTGGCGTTCGGCCTGAAAATTTAAATTTTTTGATGAATTTTTAAATAAAATTAAAGTAAATTGCTCAATTTTAGAATTATAGAAATGAAAATAAGATTTAAAAAATTCTATGAATTTAAGGAAATATGAACAAGAGTTATTATATTAATAAAATTCTCATTTAAACTTCAATTATTATGAAAGTGTAAAAGTTAAAGATTAAAATCTATCTTATCTTTTATTTTTATTAATTTTCCCCGTAGTATACAAACAATTTTCGAAATTATGATAAAATAACAAATTAAAGATAAAGGTTTTTTTACTGAATTGGCCTTAAACTTTTGGATTTTTAAAATTAACCTCAAAAAACTAAGGTTAGCCTAGAGCTTAAAAAAAAAAGTTTAACTAAAGGGGATATTAAACTTTTAATTTAAAAACAAAAAATCCAAAAATTACTAATAATTATTCAAAAAAATAATTATTCCCTTACTTTACTCAATAATTCAGCCCTTTTAGTAACAATATCAGCTACAGAATTAAAATATCGAAGTAATTCAGCACTTTCTTTTGCCAATTGATTTGCTCTATTTTCTGTAGTTAATCTTTGAAGTTCACAACTAATTAATTGAATAGATTCTAATTGTTCACGTGCTGGGCCCAAATCAGATTCTATTGTGCTAATTAATTGAAATTGTTCTTCTAAAGAGACTTGAGATAAATTTTGTAAATCTTCTTCAACATCTTCCAAATGTTTTCTTTAAAAATAAAAATTTATTATTTATAATTTTTAGAGATTTTTTGTAAACGAATAAATAAATAAAAATTATAAAATTACTAAATTTTAAAAATTAAAGAGTCATAAAATAAACATTGATCATTGAGACATTTAAAATTAAAGAAAAATATCTCAAAATTAATAAAAAAAATGTTGGGTCAAAGTTTTGAAAAATAAAAAAAAATTGGAAAGTTTTTTGACTGAGATATTTAATACTATAAAGAAAAAAGCAAAAAAATTGTTCACTAAAAATAAAAAAAACTCTATGTTCTAATGTTTTTTAAAGAAAAAACAACCAACTTTAGCTCAGTCTGTCCATCTAACAAATTCTCAGCTAAAGTCAACGCTTTTTCCCAAATAGCAATTTTTGAATCAGCATCGTCAGCCAAATTATTATAACGTTGTTTTAGCTGATCTGTACGCATTTGTAAAGCTATAGCTTCACTTCCCCCAATGTGTGCAAACAATTCTCGGGTGTTCTCAATAACATTCTCTAAAAATATAATTTTTTACTATTTTTTTTCAAAAAAGTGTCGTTATAAAAAATATTTATTTAACTAAAACAAATAATTATAGGCCTCTTTAACCTATTTTACTATACAAAAAAATAAAATGTTGTTTTTGTAAAATAAATGCTTAAGTTATTTAGTTTTGAAAAAAAAAATTAAAATATTTCCCTTACCTAATAGAGGAGCCTGTATTGAAATTTCATTAACAAAATCAGCTAATTCTTCACTTTGTTCTGTCAATTCCTTTAAAATATATAAAAAATATATTTGTGATTATTTTAATTTTAAATCCACCTTTGGATGTATTGGTAAATCATTAAAATGTAATATTTGTTTCTCTGCATGGCTTAACCATTCACCAAGTCTTTGTTGATATTGCATTGAATTACTAGATAATCCTTGTAATAAATGTTCTAAGTCTTGTTTGGCAGATAATAATGACTAGAAAAATAATAAAAGAATTTTAAAAAAATAATAAAAAAAATGTTTAAAAATAATCAAATAATATTCAAAATAAAAAATATTTTTAATTAAAGTAATTAGCGAAAATCAAAATATTATTTTAATGTCAATAAAAAAAAGAAATAATAAAATTTTAAACACACCTCATAATCTTCTTGCGCCCTCAAAACAGTTTCACGAACTTGATGTTGTTGTAACAGCTGTGTTGTTGTGACCAATGCTATACCCTCACAAATAGGTGAAGACATTCCACCTCCTCGGTCATTTATTTCATCAACATAAGCAGCTATTTCAACTTCAATTCTTTGGGCCAACTGTTCAATTGAGTTTAACTCTGGTCTTTTAGACTAAAAATTATTATTATTAAAGAAAAAAGATTATTTATTTTTTTAGTTTAATGTCAAAGAAAATTTTGATAATAAAGAGAAAGAGAATATTTGTGCAAATATTATTATTTTCGAGTTAGTAAAAAATGGCCAAAATAATTGACAGAAAATAATATTTTTTTAAATATTTTATGAGTTAATTTTAGAGCCATTATATAGTACCTATGTAATTATCGGTAAGAAATAAAATTGTTAAAGGGTTCAAATAAAGGGGCCCGATCTGAAGTTATGCAACCTTGTAATAATTTAAACAAAATTCACCAAAATTAGTTCATTCAAATCTTCAAAAGCCCCTCTTATTTCATCCAACTTTTCTGGATTGCCTGATTCTGCCCTCAACGAATCCAATTGCCTTCCACGTTCAAAAACCCAAGATTGAAATGAACTTGCACGTGAAGTAAATTCCAACAAGAGAGCAGTTGCCAAATCTAGACGTGCAAGTATAGCATCAGCTTGGCGTTCCAAACGTTCAAATGTATGTTGTAAACAATGCCGATTTTCCTAAAAGAGAAAAGAAAAACTCATTTCAAGTTAATAAATTTTATAAGCACCTTAAGCAAGTGAAATTGTTCAGGACTAAGTGAATCAGCACATTCAACACATAATCTATCTGCCTCGGCTATTTGCTTTGCCACTTCTGTTGAATAAGAATTTAGCTTTTCCCTCATTTCCTTAATTTAAAATTTAAATATTCTGATCATAATCTATTTTAATTTACCACAAAACGACTTCTAGCTTCTTTTTCTGTATTGAGTGGAATTTTTTGGATTTGTTCGAGCTGGGAGCGTTGTAATTGTCCCAATTGTGAAATAAGTGAATGAATATCTGCATTGCGACGTATACACTCAGAATGAAGAGAATCCTGATCAAAAGAAATAAATAGATGTTGAGAGGGAAAATAAAATGTTTGGCGAAGAACGCCCATTTTTTAGAATTATTTAGTTAAATCAATTTAATGAAAGGCATTACTCAAAATACTTTAAGGGATTTTTATTTAAAAAGTTATTAATAGAATTTTTAATAAAAATATTATTTATATTTACATTATATCCAAATATAGAGTTAAAATCTACCAAGAATTTAATTACTAAAATTAAACCTGATCTGCTCTTTTACTTCAATTAATAATAAAGCATTTTCTTTTAGTTAGATAAAATCTATATTTATGTTAAAACTTGAGATAATATTTAAAAAAAAAAGGATTATTTTAATTGAAATATATTTTTAAATAAATTATCCTCTAAAGGATCAATAAAAATACTCAAAATAAAAATTCCCAAATATATTTTTAAAAATACGCCTTCTCCATTACCCTCATACCAAAAACATTTTTAACTTAATTAAGAGTCACTCTCCATTAATTATTTTTAAATATAATTTTTAATCTACTCTTGTGTGGTTAAAGTAAAAAAATTAAAATATTAGTTGAATCGCTTTAAAGTCGCTTGCATTTGCTTTTTAATACAATTTGCTAGCAATAATTTGGTGTGGTAATTTATGTATTATTTAACACCAAGGCAATTAAAATAAGTGGTAATAATAAAATTAGAAAAAATTAGAGTCAAGCTATACAATTAATTTACATTTTTAATCAACATAATCCACTATATTTGTTAAGTTTAGCAAGACCCTAATTTTAAAATTTAAATAATGTGGCGATTATATAGAAGGTAAGATCCATTTCAATTTCCTAATAAAAGTTTTGACTGCAAAATTGAAATGATTCTTTCCTTAATTTAAAAAAAAATTAAGTGAAAATAAAATAAAAAAACAGAATAAATTTGGAATAAATTTTTAATCAAAAAAAGGAAAGTGAAAATGCCTGCGTATTTATTGTGGTAGTGTTTAATGAACAGTTTTTATGGGCAAGAAATTGTGGTAAAAAAATTAAAAAAAAAATTAAATTTACAGAGAAGTTATTATTTAATAATTCGATATGTGAGCAGTGGTCAGTAATTTTTGATAATAGCTGAAATGAAATTAAAATAAAAAAAAATAAAAAAACAAAAAAATATTAATCAAAGAAATTCATTCCAGCTTTTGTGGTGAAAAATAAAAATTTAATGAAATAATTAAATCATTCATAAAAATGACTTTAGATGATATGCTTTGTATGTGGTAATTTAATTGGTATTAATATTAATTATGAAAAAAAAGTGAGGCAACATTAAAAAAAAGAAATTGGCTAAAAGATTTTTTAAATGATGGCTTTAAATGCTTTAAATGAAATTAGTAAAAATTTGGGAATATATGGAAATTTAAAAATAAATGCGGCAAGATAATTAATTTAAAAAATTTGAACACTCCAAAAATTGTTTGAGAATCAGAATTATTTTTTAGAATCTTCTCAGGAGGTGTAGTAAGTAGCTTTTCGAGAGGTCTAATGCTTATCTTTATTGTTTAATTGTTTTGTTTTCGTGTTTTTAATTAAAGGAAGTGTTCAAAGTTTGAATAGACTATAAACCTAAATTTAAAAAAAAAGTTAAAAATCTTCATAAAAATTATTAAGAAAATAATTTCTCATTAAAAGAAATCCTTCACAAAAAATATTTTTTTAATATTCGCTGCGGTGATGTGTATAATGTGTAGTTGTTCGAGTTTGACCATCAGGGGAAATATGTGTACGTGTACGATCAATGTTTAAAGGGCCTTCTGAAGGCTCTCCTCGACGAAATTCTTCAATATCTCGATGAAAATCGCTTCCCTAATTTTTATAAAAATTTAAAAAATAATTATTTATTTCTTTATAACTGTTTGGCCAATAACAGCAGTTGGAGGAGGAACTGGTATTCCTGGAGGAAGACTACCATCAATACCACGTTCAACACTTGCATGACGAACATCTGCAAGTTCTGGACGAGAACGTAATTCAGCAGTATCACCTCTCCAATCTACATTACGAGATGACCAAGAAAGACGATTACTTATTGGAGGGAGAGAAGTTGGTGAACTAAAAATTTTGGAAAATAAATTGATGTAAACTATTGGTCAAGAAATATCCGAGAAAGGATAACCAAGAGGCCGAGATGTATGGAAAAGTGAAATAGAATATAAATGCCATTAAAGAAGGAAGTAAGCAATGAAAGGGTAAAAGTGCTTATCGTTAGAAAGGTGGAAATAAATACAAATGAGTGAGAAAATCAAATTAAGTTAGGTAATCACAAATAATTTGGACAAATAAATTTTCAAAAATTTTTCAACTTACGTATCCACTTCAATTCCAAAAGAAGATCGACGCTGGTATGGATCACTTACTCCAGCATAGCTTCCAAGACTGATACTCCCAGGAGAAAATTGTTGTTCACTTCTTCGAAAACCTGGTAATCCTCCATGTTTTTCATGTACTTGGGCCAAAGCATCAGACAACTTTAAAAATATAATAAAGAAAATCTTTTTAATTTACTTTTTGGCCTTTCTCTGGACTTGTTTGAACTAAACGCATTGAGATAGCTCGATGAACTGGATAATAACGACCAGATATGGGATTTACTAAATTGCCTGTGCTAACATCAAAAAGACCAGATTCAACAGCTTCACGAATTGACCTGAAAAGTTTAAATATTTATTATTTTATCCATTTTTTCTACAAAGAATTAATAATAAAATCAGAAAAAAAGATAATTTAATATCCAGTTATTTTTGGATAAGAACGAAATAAATTTAAAAAATTCTTACATCATTCTCATTGTAGATGGATTCTCAACACATTTTTCATCTAAATCAAACCCTTGTTGTTGTAATAATGAAATAAAATCGTTTTGAAGATCTGCTAACTCTAATGGATCTACATCTCCGGATCGGACGCGTGAACCGCGAAGAGAAACATCTCCATCGCCTGAGTAACCTCCTGAGGAACGAACACGTTCAGAAAGGCTTGGCTCCCGTGGACGACGAGTTCGAATAATTGTTTCTTCATGTATCGGTGAACGGCCTTTAAAAATATTTTTAAATAAAAATATTTAGAAAAATAATATAAAAATTTGTTTACCACTTCCAGTGCTTAAACGTTGCAATGTAGCATCATCAAGCGGTTCAAGACGGAATTTATAGCCTTCTGCATCACGTCTTTTTAAAGCCTCACTAACAGCTTGTGCAGCTTGCATTGGAGAACCAATTAGAGCAATAAGACCACGTTGTACTGCTTCTTTTAGCGGGACAGGAGAAATTAATGTATGCTGTCCAGGCTGAGCTTTAGGTACGTAACGACCCTTAAAAATGAAAATATTAGGTAAATCTAAATTTTGTGGAGGAATTTACTTGTGAGTCTATAAGCCCTAAATTGAGAGCTTCACGAAGAGTAATTGTTTTAGAAGAATTTAGGTCATGCAACAACGAATCTGGATCAACTAGACGTTGGCTAACAGCAGCACTGAATGGTAGATAGAGACGAGTTTGTGGGTCCTATAGAAATTGTTTGAAAATTATAAATTTAGTTTTAAAGAAATTCTCTCACTTGTATTCTTCCAGATCTTTCTTCAAATTCGTCCGAGGCAATTACTCTAGCTAAATTTGTCCGTTCTCCAGGCTCATCACCACTTTTTACTGTTCCAGTGTCAATAAGACCTTGACTAACAGCATCGGCAATTGTCATTTGTTTTCCAGTTTCAGGGCTTGTATATCGGTCTTGTGCAACATCAATCAATCCTTTGCCTACTGCTTCGGCAAATGTCAATTTATCTACGCGACGCAAGTGTTCACCAACTTCGGCAGGTATTGCTCCCTCTTCAATGGCCTTTTGTAAAGATACAATTTTATCAGCTGACAATTGAACAGTTTTGGCCCTATTTAAAATAAAAAATAAGAACAGTCAATAAATGGATAAAACCCGGATTTGAAATAAAAACCCCTAAAAAATCTTTCCCACCTTGGATCAATCAGTTTGGCTTCAACAGCCTGTATCAAATTAATTCTTCGTCGAGTTTGATAATCAGTTAGACACGGCTCAGTCAATGCTCTTAACGTTTGGGAATCAATCAAGCCGCGATGACTAGCTTCTTCTAAAGAATGACGTTCTTGTGTTATTGGATTAATATAAATTCCTCCAGAACGTGCATCAATTAATCCATCAGCTAGAGCAGAAGTTACAGGAACTGCATAGCCTTTTCGAGGATCATATACGCCATTTTGAGTGATTGCGTTGTAAACTTTTCTTGTCAAATCCACCCAACTGAGAGGCTCGCCTGTGAATGGATGTCGAACAGCTCCGGTTCTTGCATCAATAATTCCAAGATCAACAGCTCTTTTTACACTAATCTTTTCACCAGTACCAGGATGATGAACTCCATTGGGCAGTGTCTCCGCCAATGTTACATCTACCAATCCTTGGTTTGCCGCACTACTCAAGTCGATAGCCTCACCGTTTCGTGGGTGAATGTACTAAAAAATAAAGAAATAAAATCTCTTTTCGACTTTCTAAAAATTGTCAAAAACCTTGAGTTCTCTAATATCAATCAATCGTTGTCTGATAGCTTCTTCCAAAGAAAGTTTTTCTCCTCTAGCATCCATGACTCCTTTATTAACTGCCAGTTCAATGTTTGATCGAAAAGCGCTATATTCTCTTGTGCTAAGTCGTCCTTTGCGGTCAACACGAGCAAGTCCAAGACGTTGAGCATCTGCTAATGACATCACTCGACCATTTCGCAAATCTTTGATTTGGTCAATCCCAACAAATTGAGCATGAGGTTCTAATTCAACTGATTGTACTTGCTGAAGAATAAACGTGAGATTAAAAATTAAAAACAAACAGAAATGATTACCGAAGTCGAGCGAACTTTTGTGCTTGTTTGAGTAGTAATAGGATCTCCATGAAGTTGGATGGTAAATTTCATGTTGCTAGCTGGGTCAAAATATTCGCCTTTTTCTAAACCGTCTGCTCCACGAATGACATTAACTTTTACAGTTTTTCCTCCACCCAAATCAACCATTCTTTCATTTGGACCAGTTAATGTACTCAAAGGACCACGAACGGCGCCACCTGCAAACAAAAATAAGAACAATGGAAAGTTAAGAACAATGAAAACTAATTACCAGTTGGTGCTGCAGTTGTAGAAGAAAATTCTTGTCTAGAGTAAGAAGGCGATGAATCACCAACGGTTCCACTTAAACGATGTTGTTTAGGCTGAGTTGGTCCTCCTCCAATTGACCATGTAGAGGTTCCTCGTCCGCTCCCAAGACCGATTTCACCAAGTGATCCAGCACCAGCGCTTCCGCTACGTCGAGCAGAAGGAGGTGAAAGACTATCACCACCACTGCGGCGGAATGGCTCCTGGGCATATGGTGTAAGTTGAAGTTTACGTTCTACTAATCTAGGCGAGCCACCTCCTGCGGATACACGACTGGCTCGCCTTTCTTCAAAAACCGGCACATGTGAAGTTGATTCAATAGCTAATGGGCGTAGATCTTCTTTGACTAGACCTTAAAATTTAAAAAATCTAATTTGATGATTGCTGAGTTTTTTAAATTTTAACCTTGTCTAACAGCCGCAGTAAAATCATAGACTTTTCCTGTTTGAGTGTCACGTACAGTCCCCTAAATTAAAAATACTTGAATTTTAATATTTCAGAATTTATTTCATTCACCGCTATATCATCAACAATATTCTCTTGTATAGCATCTAACAATCTCAATTCTGTTCCCTTTACACGGTCAACAATTTTTGTATTATAGGGATTAAGAAGTCCTTTGATAATTAATTCTTTAAGAGTCATTTGCTTTTGAACGTCTGGATGTGTGAAAAGTCCAGATGATGAGTCAAAATGACGTTGATCCACATAACGATTAAGACTAAATTCTGTTGGAGAGTGAAAGCCAGAAACACTAGAAACTCCAGAAGTAGTAGTGGGGACTGCTTCTTTCATAGCAACTTCTGAACGTTTGTGTATTCGAACAGTAGTTTGAAGAGCGTCTGCCTAGAAATATGAAGGAAAATTAAATATTGTCCTAGAAGTAACTCACAGCATTTTCTGGAACTCCTCCAGTCGGATAAATTCTGTGTTGTCTAGCAGCTTCAGTAAATGAATAACGTTTATTGTCAGTTTTGTCAAGGTAATATCCTTCACGAATATTAACAATTCCCCATTTTTCAGCTTCAGTTAGTGTAAATTCTCTTCCTGTTAACGCATCTCTAGCACGCAAATCATCAGGTGATAAATGGCCAGAACGGATTGCTGAATCCAATGGAATACTCTCTTTAGTATTTAAATCTATGAACACTCCACGGTTTGAATCAAAAGTCCAAGCATATTCAGATTCTTCAACAACCTGAGATTATTTTAAAATAATCTTTAAAAATTCTGTAGATAATTTACAGGCTGTCCAACAGGTCGGAAGGCTACGGGAGCACCTGCTGCAGAAGAAAATTGAATTAACTTCTTTTTAGCCCCAGTAATTAAAGCAGGTGGTTCTGGCTCAATATGCGCAATTCTTTCATCAATCGCTTGTTGTAAAGAGAGTCGACGTCCATGATGTTCAACAAAGCCATTTCTATCAATCAATTTTTGTTTAAAAGCCTCATCAACTTTAAGGCTGCGTCCACTTTGTGAGTCACGAATTGAGACTGATGAAGGGTTAAGAACACCGAGAAGGAATGCTTCTTCCAAATTGAGAGACTTATCTGTGCCTTAAAATGAAAAAATTTTGAACATTCTAACTTCATTTGTTAACCGGGAGGTCGCACAATTCCAGTATTAAGATCAAGTAATCCTTTACGTTCAGCCTCCAAAACATGATAACCATTTTCAGGTACTTCAATAGCATCTTTTCCTCCAGTCACAGCACGATAGACACTAACGCCTCCAGGTCCTCCAACAGCGCTTGTTTCTGTACGCTTAACACGATGCACTGTTTGAACTGATTCTTGTAATTCTTTATCTGGGAAAATTTTTGGAGCTAATTGTTGGCCAGTTTCAGTAACAGTTTCTTGTGTGCGTTCTTCAATGGTTGGACCAACTCCTGATGCTCGAGATGGGACTAGATAATAATATGAAAATCATTAAGATACAAAATATTTTACCGATCCATTCACTATGTGGATCTATCAGTCCTTGATGTAAAGCATCATCTAAAGACATTTCATTTTTGCCTTGACGGAAGCGTTGAGTTCTTGCATCTACCAGACCCATTCGCATTGCCTCAGCAAGAGTTACTTTTACCTAAAATTTATCAAAGTTTTCCAAAATTTTTCCAAATCCCACTTGATCTTCAGGTAATTGTGCTCCACCAGAAACAGTCCCAGGTCGTTGTATTCTTCTACGAGTTTGTGGACGTTTCTTTACTGCAGTCATCAATAATGGATGAACATCAAATAAGGCAGCCAATCTCATTGCAGCACGTAATGATCCAAACATTCCATGACTATAAGCCTCACGAACAGAAAGTTCACGTTGTGATCTGTCAATTATAACTCCTTTCTTTGCATCCACAAGTCCTTTAGCAACAGCTCGAATAAGTGTCACTTCAATGCCATTATCAGAAAGGCCACAAGGAGGAGAGCTTAGTATGTCTGCTAAAGCAGAATCAAGTATTCCTTCACGAACAGCATCAGAAAGAGAATAATTTTGACGACGTTGTTGGTCAACAACACGTTCAGAAGGCAACTAAATAATAGAAATATTTCCAAAATAACTACGTCTTTACCTGAAGTATTCCGGCTTCAACAGCCTCATTAAAACTCAAGTTTGCATTACTTTCTGTATTTCGAATTCCTTTCACATCAAAAATTGTATGACGTATTCTTCGGATCAACAGGCCTTGTCTCTGTGCATCATATAAATCAAGTTCTCGGCCAACAGAATGAGCACCTGCACTTTCTGTCCAATCCAACTTTATACGACCTTCAGGTGTAAGAAGTCCACGTTCTAATGCATCAGAGATTGAAATAACTTCTTGATCTTGTTCAGAGACAATATGCCTAACATCTGGGTCAAGCCCTAAATTATTTACTTATTTTTGTAAAATATTCGATAAAAACAAACATCCAGCATTGATAGCTTCAAGAAGGGTAAAACGATTGCCTCGATCAAGGAAGAGGCCGTTGCTGTCATAATGACCTTTATCCACGACCTTTTAAATAAATAAATATAATTAAATATGTAAATTATCTTTAGTTATTTCTCACTTCAGTCAATGTCAATGGTTTCTGTATCAATCCATAATCATGAGCCTCTTTAAGGCTAAGTTCAATTCTACTCTTCAAATCAGTGAATTTTCCCGTCCTTGGGTTCAGTGCATTTGCTAAAACTGCTTCAGCAACTGTTACACGTTGATTGAGAGCTGTATTGACACATTCGCGAACATTATCTCTAATCAAAGGTCTTTGACGGTCTAATGCTTCTCTGAGTGTAAACTTTTCACCTGCTTATAGAAAATAAATGTGAAAAATAATTTTTTGATTTTTACCAGATTTGTCAATAAATTCGCCAGAATGAGAGTCAATAAAGCCATCTTCTATACAATCAGTTAATGTTATAGCTAATAGCGGTTGTCCACTTGGGAATTGAATATATCCATTTGCAAGAGCATCACGGAAAGTCACAGCTTCTTGGACATATTTACCACGGAATTCGCCAGTTTGAGGATTAAGAACATCTGAAAATTTTTTTAATTTCTTGAATGTACCAATTATTAAAAATAAGTTTAGTCCTCACTACTCTTCAATGCTTGTTCCAATTCCATTGGAGGTAATTTTAGAACTCCCATTTTAATAAGACGATGTTGCACATCTGTTGGGCAAATATGACGAGCCTCAAAAAGTGAAAGAAGTTCTCCAGTTTTAATATCTCGTAGTTGACGAGAGTCTGGGTCATATAAACCAATCTGGATTGCTTCCATCAAAGTCAGTTCTTGTCCAGTTTCTGGGTGTCTAATTCCATGCCTTCCATTAAGTATTTCAGTTATGTTTTCACTAATAAGACCCATTTCAACCTTAATTTTATTCAAATGTGAATAAATAATTAAGATGATTAAGTACCGCTTTGTCTAGAGAAACACGTGATCCACTAACAATGTCAAAAAATTCACCACCGCTGCTTAGATCAAGAAGACCTTGACGAATTGCTTCAACAAATGTAAGTATTTCACCGGTCTGTTTATGAAGTATTCCTTCCATTTCATAGAATTGTGTTTTGGTTACAGTCTCCTTAATTTAAATTATTATCCAAGACTTAGAAAGAATATTTAAAATTCAAAAATTTCACTTCTTGAAACATTTGTGGTTCATCTTCATGTTCAGCTAATTTAGGAACTTCAGGAATACGTCTAACTTCTTGGAATTCTTCAACTTGTTGCATTGGAACCTGTTCATGTACTTGGGCAGCCTGTGAGAAAAAGGATAAATAACCAAATAGAATAAAAAATTAAAGTCGATAAAAATTTGTACAAGACCTAATTTGAGATAAATTTTGAGATTTCTATCAAAATAGAATTTTTCAACATTTTCAAAAAAAAGATTAAAAAATAAATCCAAAAAACGCATACTAAAAATAATCCGAAAAATTAAAGCTAGAAATACCAAAAAAAGCATAAAAATTAAAAATAAAACCATAAATTATTTACATAAAAAATTTAGAAAAACTATAAATTTTAAAAAACTTCAAACAATAAAAACACTAAAAAATTAGAAAAAGGTCCAAAAAACTTCAGTCAAACAGCAAAATATAAAGCAAATAAAAGAGCAATTCTCTTACCTTAATTTGTCCTTCCCACCTCTTCTGCCTATTACGACGATCATCTTCATCTTGTGCAGCTTTTCGTCTTCTTTTTTCCTCTTCTTCAGCTTCTTTTTCTCTCCGTCTTCTACGTTCTGCTTCATCTCTTTCCTCTTGTTTAGCTATTAAACGGCGCCTTTCCGCTTCATCGGCAGCTTTTCTCAATCTTTCCAAATCTTCTCTATGTCTTCTATCCTCCTCTTCTTGTCTTCGTCGTCTTTCATCTTCAAGTTTTCTACGCCTTGCTTCATCATCAGCTAAAGCTTCTTTCTGTCGTTTAAGTCTATTCTGTTCTTCCGCTGCGCGGCGTGCAGCTTCAGCTGCCTCACGTTCACGTCTAAGTCTATCAGCTTCTTCCAATGCTTTTCTTCGAGCAGCTTCAAAGGCACGTCGTTTTGCTTCCTCCTCTAGACGAATGCGTTCTTCTTCTTCCTAGAAAATCAGCGGCTTCACAAATAAAATTAGGCATAAAAACACTGCATATACTTATAAAATTAAGAAAAAGCAATTCGGAAGAGGATTGCCAATGAAAGGAATTTTAGAAAACGCCGTAGATTGAAGGAACCAAGACAGAATTATTTACAAAAACTAAAAGCATAAACAAAAATAACTAAAACCATAATATCATTAATATAGAACATCGGGTATTTTAAGTAAAGGGAAGTGAATATATCATGAAACTGTAATATTTTTTGAAAAATCCAAAATTTGCACTTATAACCAGAAATTCAAAAAATAAATTTTTATGCTTTCTTATCCTAGATAAATCCAAAACCGAGCAAAATCAAACTTTTGCAGATTTATTATTTACCTTAATTTTTGTTAGGCCATGCCGACTTCTTCCACCAATTTCATATTAACATCATAGTTGTTATATTCCAAAACAATTTTATCCCTTCTTTCATATAAACGCGAAAAAATGGCTCAAGCAATATTGAACAACAATAAATAATGAGCGATAACTTTTATAAACTTAGCCAAGTTTTAAAAATTATAATTTGCTAAATAAGGATTGTAGCAAAATGTTAGCAGATAAAAAATGGAATAAATGAAAATATTAAATAAATTAAAAGAAAGTGACTCTTTTAAAGGGCATGACTCTTAAAATGGAGAAGACGCATTTTTAAATAAATTTTATATAAATACCTTAATTGAAAATTAAAATAGCTTAAAAATAAATAAACTCAAAAACATAATGATTTAAAAAATAAAAAATACCCAACACCAATATTTTTAAATATTGATCCACCACCATAATTAACTAAAAATCTTACTAAATTTTGAAAAAAACGGAAGAAAAAAAAAGAAAGCAAAAAAGCGAAATTTTAAAAAAGTTAATAATGTCGAGTTGACTGTTTTACAGTTGAGCCGGCAGGCCCAACAAAAAGGTTTTGAATAAATTTTTAATTTTACACATTTTTCGCTCTCAAGTTAATAATTAAAAATTTCCCTTTAATTAATTATTGAATTGAAGTAAAGAAGCAGACCAGATTACTCTAATATTTTTAGATACCAAAATATTTTTAACTCTATTTTTAAAGGCAAAAATCTTATTATTTGCCTTTAACAAAAACACCAAAAACTCAAAAAGAAATAATTTGTCCACCTGTTGTTTGCGTCGCCAATTCTGTATTAAAACATTAACAATATTCTTGCGTTCCAAGATAACAGATGAAAGTTGCGCAAATCTTCGGTTTAATGCTTCAAGTTCTTCTGTAACAATTTGAGCACCATTCTTTGGTTGTGGTATTTGACGTCGAAATTCGTCTTTGATACGTTGACCATGAGCACTAATTATATTGTCGTGGTATTGTGCAAGTTTTATATCATAGCTCTGAAAATAGAAAATTATGGAATTTAGAATAATTAGAGAAATGAAATGCAACGGTTTGTCTGCGCTAGAATTTTTTGGGAAAATAAGGTTTGGATGACTATATCAAAAAATTTCAAAAATTAATTATTTACCCTAGCATCACGAATGAATTTTCCTCCTTCGTTATTTATTGCTTCAATTGTAGCTGTATGCTCTTGTAATTGAGCATATTCTGCAGTCAGCTGATCAAGTTGTCCTTGTAATTCTTCTGGACGAAGATCTTCTGGTCTACGAAGGCTATTAATTGTTGCTTCAACTTTGTCAAGCCATTGAAGCTAAAACAAAGAGAAAAATAAATTAAATATTTCCTCTTTTAGAAACAAACTTCCTCATCATATTGTGATCTATAAACCATTTGTGTTTGTTGAGCTTCTTCAGCAATTCGAAGTCTATCGGTAACTTGACTGTTTACATTATCCCATCGAACAGTTAAATTTGTAACTAATTCTTCTAATTGATCAACATCAGGGTGACTAAAAAATGAATTTTTTTAATTAAAGAATGAAAAATTATTCTCTTTCTCACTGTTGGACTCCAAGGCGTGTTCTAGCAACATGTGAACGTATTTGTGCTGTATCTTTATTCAAATTTTCAACAATACTTCTCTGTTGTTGCAAAACCATTAACAATTCTACTAGTTGCGCATGAACTCCCCTAAGACGTTCCAAAGCTGCAGGCATATCATCAAAAGAAGAAAGCGTTACTTCATGACGTCGAACAATATCAGAAACTTCATCAACACTTTTCAGAACATTTTCTAGAGCTTTTAGACGTTCCACATACATTCGGCATAAATCCCAAATTTCTTCCCATCGTGAAATCATTAAATCGTGTTTGGCACGTTGATTAGGTGTTGGACTTGGAAGTTGACGGAAAAGTTCTTTTACATTAGAAACATCAACATCCAAAGCCTAAAAATGTGAAAGAAAAAAGAAATTAATTTTTCAAAATTCTTAACTAAAAATTAACCTGTAAATTATCTTCAAATATTTTGTGTTCTCTAATTTGATGTTCCAATTGCTCCAAATTATTTGGTATTCTAATTTGTGCACGTTCACTCAATTGTTTAAAAGCATCTTCAAATTTTCTGATAAGCTCAACTGCAGCTGCATCAAATTCATTTGCATAATTTGGCTCAGGCCCTTTTTGAGCACGTCCCAACAAATCATAAAAATGTTCATTAGTCAATCTTAATTCATCTTTAAGACGTCGAGCAAGTGGATCATTTGGGTCTAATTCAGAAAGAAGTTTATTTACATCTTCATTTAGTGCTTTAATTATTTCATCTCTTTGGTCAGGAGGAATTGATAGGAATGTATCCAAATCCCAACCACGAACAGTTCGCATTGTTGATAAAACCATGTTGTAACGAGTCTGAATTAAATATTTTAGTTAACAAAAATTATTTTTTAAGTTAAAATTTTATTTTACACCCTTAGGAAAGGAGGCATGTTAACAGATTGACTCATTGTCAGAAAAACAAAATACATAGAAGATAGATTTTTCTCACCAAATGATGTTTACGATCCCAGAGTTTTCGCAATCTTTCAAATTGTCCATGGAATCGGCTAAGCAAATTGGAAAGACGAGGATCGGGTGGAGGAATTCGGAAGACGACAGACGGCACACTAACTTCAACTCCGTCCATTCCACGGATACACCAATGTAACAAGTCGTGGTTATCCAAAAGAGTACATTCATCACCTAAATAAATTTACACATTTAAAAAACCAAAAAGATTTTCAAATTGCCTTGTCTGACATGGCTTTCTTTACTTTTGTATTCACAAAGTGAAATGACAGGAATTGGTCTACCAATTCTTTCACCGCGTTGCCACAATGGTGAAATTTGTGAACATCGTTCAGTAAGCGAAAGAAGACGGGCATGTAATTGTTGAATATGTTCACGGATTGAATCAAGTCTAAAATGATATAAATAAAAAGTTAAAGGGCCCCTTTTAAATAATCTCTTAATTCTTACTCTCGTAACATTCTTTCGCCCTCATCTAATGAAAAATCTGTTCGGTTATAACTATGATCCAAATGATTCTGTAAGAAGATCAGATTAAATTTTTGGAACAAAAATCTTTAATTTACCAATTGTTGTTGCATTTGCTGTTCAATTTGATCTGATTCTTCCAAAAATGATTTAGCATTGTAAGCATCTCTCAAATGGCCTTCAAGGCATTTGCTCAAATTTAATAACCAATCCCATTGGTTTTGCATTGTTCGAAGATATACCTTTAAAAATTTAGAAATTTACAGATTTCTTGAAGAAAAATCAGATATTTACTTCAATAACTTCTCCAGCTGGATGTCGCTGATTTATAAGAGCAGCCCCTTGATTATGTACATCATTAAATTGTTTTTCATGTAATTCAATTTCATGAAGTAACTTAAAAATTTTAAAAGTTATTTGGAAAAACAAACACAAATTTAACTTGTTTAAAATAATTTTGAAGCATTGGAATATCTAATTGTTGTACTGCAGACCAATTACGAGTAACCTCTAATTCTTCTCTTTCATGAATCCAAACAAGTTCAAGTTGTGCTGCTCGAATAAAAGCAATGAGAGAATCCTGGAAAATGTAAAAACATATTTATAATCTAGTTGTATATTTATTCTACCAAATCAACCATTCTTCCAGCAGATAACTCTCTTAATTGTTGGTATTCTGATTCAAGAATTTTTAGCAATTCAAAATAGTCATAGGAATCTTCGGCAGAGACTTCAGCCTGATAAAATATTTTTAAAATTAAAAAATAATTATTACTTGTCTGGCAATGCATTCATCAACAGTTTGACGGAAATCCTTAAATAAATTAATAGTTTAAGTAAATATCCACAAGAAAATCTAGAATAAATTTAAAACTTGCCTGAATGTCTCTATTGTCAAGTTTTTGTTTTTCAAACATTTGTTCAAGCATTTCTAAAGTTTCGCTGAATTGCATAGTATTTAACTTGTACTAAAAAATAAATTAAAATAAATTTCTTTTTTAATTTTCTTTACCATTCTATCTCTAATCCATTGAATGGCGTCTTCAACACGGCGAAATGCATTTCCTTTATAGGCTAAAGAACCGCCATCAGCAGTAGTTGTTGATGTTACACGTTCTGTTACAAATTGTGCTTTTGGACGAATCCCAAGTCTAGTCATTATTCCATCTTCTAATCGTCCTAAATATGCTGCTCTACGTTGTTCTAGTCCAACAACTCTAAAATATTTAAAAATAAATATTTTAAAATTTATTTAATTAATATCACTGTTTATTTAAATCAGCAGTTTGTGAATGTCTTTGTTGACGAAGAGTTTCAACGTCAGTAAAGAGCTCATCAATTGGAGGCTTCAAAGCGTGCAAATCATCCACAATTTCTCTAACTTGACGCTCCAATATTTCAAAACGTTCACCGCGTTCTTCAGCTACATTTACATTATCAATACGCACAAGTAAATGATCAAGCTTTTCGTTAGTTATGCCAATTCCACGAGTGAGACGAGAAAGAACATCATCATAACCACCCTAAAAATAGGATTTTTAAGAAGAATAAAAAAGATTGGAAAAGACAAGGAAACATTCAAAAATTTTCAAATAACAAATGCGCATGAATAAAAGGATAAAAATAACGAGCAAAAAATGAGAGCGGTAACAAAGGAAAATGAACAAGTAACAAATGGCAAAACATCCAGACATTTAAACTTACGCCCAACAACAAAACCTTTGGCTCGTTGATTAATCTATTATGCAACATTGAAACATAAGTAATTAAAGAACGTTCGTCAGGCGTTTCAACGTCACAAACATCTTCTGGATCAAGCAATTTTGCAATACCATATTCACTTTCAAATGTATCGAAAGCAAATTGTAATCGTTCTCGAGCAGATAAGTGGAGAACCTAAAGAAGAAATTGTTTACAATTAGTACAGATAAAATAGGTTTGTTCCAGGAAAGAAACAAGAAAGAAATTAATTTTAAAATTTATTCTATCTCTACAAAATTACATTCCAAAATACCTTTTCCCAGTTGACCAGCTCTGGACGAAAACAATGTAAAATAGCATCAAAAGCAAAACCATCCCTCCAATTGCTTGAAAAATTATGTACATCCACTTCGGGATGAAAAGTGGAAATTACACGCCGTGCCCAAGCTAAAAGTGCATCTCTTGCTGATGTTGTTGTACGTGTTTCCGATGAGAAAGAGGATGTTTCTGGTGAAGGTGTTTGTCGTTCTCGTTGTGAAACAGATGATTCAGCAATCTATTTACATAACAGATATTTTTTAATTTATTAAAAATTTGAGAAAAAAAAAGAATTAAGAAAATGAATTAAAAGAATAAAACATATCAGAAAGATATAAGGAGATAAAAAAAAGTTGAAAAGATAGAAGAAAAATGAGCTGCGCATTTGCTACCAAAATTTTTCTTATAAAAATTAGGCCCCCTAAATATATTATTCTGCGTTATTTACACGTTCAATGGCAAGTCCACTTCCCCATTGATCAAGGCGCGCTCGAGAACCAAGTGTGCCTGCCGCCGCCTTCTGCCCTCCCTTCTGAACTTTTCTTTCAAAATGTTCTTTAGTCTCCCAACTCGAATTTTCAGAAAATCCGTGTGCCCCCGTTGCTGCATCATAAAAATTTCTACGTTCCGTTACCGCCCCTGGAGGCAAAGATCCATTTTCAGCTCCAAAGCGACTACTATAACCATTTCGGTAATCCCCACCACGACTTCGACTTCTCTCATGAAATTCTTCAGTTCGGCGTAATTGTTGTTGAGAACCTATTATTTCAAAAAATACACAATATATTCCTTTCTCCCTTACCCGAATGATGAATACCACCATTAGTTTTATGTTGTTCTCGACTTGCAGAGTAATATCCATTAGTGGCTGCTGGTGGGGATAATCCTCTACCACCCCCATTTAAATGTGATCCTTCTGAACGCGAACGACTGTAATGTTCATTGGCCGCTCCTGCGCCAGAACCATGCTGTTCGTGTTTATGTTTTCTTGTGTATTTTTGCAGAACTTTATACATACTGCAGAATTTTTATAATTTTTGAATTCTTTCAATCAATTTAAATTTTTGATGTGCGAATTGAAGTATAGCTAATGGAATTAAATATGATTTTAAAAAGAATTATAAAATAGTGTCAAATCAAAATAACTTCACGGCTTTAACTGGGACAGTGGGAAGAAAGAGAGGGAGGAAGTTTCTAAGGGTTATGGTGCTATGAAGATAGAAGACTATTCCTAATTTTTTCAGATAAAATAATTAATAACATTTTTTATCCTCAAGTATTTAAAAACTAATAAATTCCTCAACTTACTTAAAGTTGTGAAAACAATAATAAAACCTAATAGATAAAAAATTCATCGTAAAATTTACTCGTCTCTGGGCAAAAATACCGGCTATTTAAAAATAATATGGGTGGTATGAAAAATGTAGTAAAGTAAAACGCCTAACGCACACAACCAAAACAAAATTGTTATTTGATTGCAGAAAGAGAAGTTTTGATGGGTCAATTTTGGGGGGAATGTAGGCGGTTGATGCGTGAGACAAATTTGGGGTGGAGATGGAATTGGGGAAGGGGGTAGGTTAGTTCTTTCCATGACCGGCAGCTGGTTAAAACAAATATAAATATATACGCGCGGTTGAGCGATTACCTTTAGGAGAAAATAAGTATAATTGTAACGAGAACCAATACATTAAAGAGAGAGAAAAGGATCATTAGTGTCTTGATTATTTAAAGAAAAAAAAAGTTTTAAAATTTTTAAAAAAGTTTTGGGAGAAGAACAATGTTTAAAATTAAATGAAATTGAAAGGAATGTTTAAACTGTTGAACGGAAAACAAAAAAAAAAGAATGAAATGTCATATTAAATTAAAACAAAAATCTTAACAGGAAATGACTAATAAAAATAAACTGGTATTAATCAGAGCGTTAGGGATAATAATATTTCAATTAAAATCTTAGACAATGGGAAAGATTTATAAAATCATTTATTGTAATTGACATAAAATTTCGTATGTAAAATAAAATAACGAGAACCGAGTTAGGTAGATTAAAAAGTAAATTGGAAAAAAGGGAAAGTATTGGTTCGGTGATGAGAATTGGTTCGGTGATCAAAATAATTTAAAGGGTAATTAAAAAGATTGTTATTATCCCCAGTATTCGACAAATCTCATGTAGATATTTAGAGGTAAAATTTCCAGTTCTTGAAATAGGCAAGG
This sequence comes from Meloidogyne hapla, assembly GCA_000172435.1. Classification (NCBI taxonomy): domain Eukaryota; kingdom Metazoa; phylum Nematoda; class Chromadorea; order Rhabditida; family Meloidogynidae; genus Meloidogyne; species Meloidogyne hapla. The sequence goes on along the minus strand of ABLG01001211.1, from coordinate 7,067 downwards.
GAAAAAATCTGCGATTTTTAGATCTTATAAAGATTCACTAAAAAATAAATAGAAAATTTTTAAAAAATAAAATTTCTTTGCCAATTTTTGCCTTTTACAGAATGACTAATTTGCGTAGTATATTCAGAAAAAGAATTTAATACATGTGCTATCATTATTGTATTATCTCACTCATTCAGTTCAAAATTGGCCGTTTATTTTTATTTCAGCTGTTAAAATACGCATTAAAAAATTCTTATCAAATTTATGTGCAAAAAATAGCCAAACGTACTAAAGAAGTGAAAAACAAAATTACGAAGCAAATTGTCGCCGCAAAATAGCGGCAACAAAAATATTTTTATGTTTAAATAAATTGTTTATTTATTAATGAAGGAAATTCCTCGCAATTATTTATGGGTGACTGATCTGGTAGTAAAAAAAGACGTAAATTTTCGCTTTCAGCAAGTTAAAAATAATTGATTGTGTTATTTTTATAAAATTTGTTTTTAGGAGAAGGATTACAATGCACCTAAAATATTTGGAGAGGTTTTGTAAAGTTTGAAATTTTTGAGGAATTTTAATTGAAAGGAATGAGTAAGAAAAGTTAAAAAAGTTTTTTAAAGTATTGCGATAACTTTAAAACTTTTTTAATTTCAAGAATCAACTTCATGTAAAAAATTAAAAAAATAATAATAAAAATAGAATGAAATTAAATATAAAGTAAAAACGTTAAAAAGTAATTATATTCAGATGCACTCGAATCAATGGAACGACTTTAATTTGATCATGGAGAAGAAAGATAGGTAAAGATAAAATTTTCAGTTCTTGAAATAGGCAAAGGAAAAAATCTGCGATTTTTTGATCTTATGAGATCCTACACGCAACAAAATTAATCCTAGCTTTATTATTAAGAATTCTTATCACATGGGAGAGGACCAAAAAGTTTTTATTGTAATCTAAGTCAAAAATGTTTCTTTCTCTTTTTTAAGATTTCTATAAATTGTAATGAATGTTTTCAATTAAAAATAAAAAAAAATATTTTTTTTTTCGCACGCATTTTGTTAAGAGAGGCACAGAAAAACATAAAAACGAAAAAGAGGAATGTGGAATGGCCCGTTGATCAATCGCGCAAAGTTAAAATGTGTTGTGCTAGTCGTTTTCGCGCACACCTTCAGGGACGTGTCCTTCAATTTTTGCCTTTCTTCTCACCACCAAAGGCGCTATGGGCCGCCATTAATTTATTTATATAATGGTTTAGAGGAAGGATAGGGTCGAAAGATGTTTTAGGAAGAAAATATTGGGAAGTTGCAAAAATTATTTTAAAAAATAAAAGGCAAAAAATAAATACAATCAGACTGAAAAAAATTAATTTTTGGATAGAAAATAGTTAAACTGGTTCTTAAGTTATATTAATAAGATTTAAGAAAAGAATTAAATTTTGATTGGAAAATAAATACAAAAGAATTGAAAAGATTTTTAAATGTTTATATTAAAAATGTTTAATAAGAAATTTAAATTAAATGAATAAAAGAAAGATAAAATCAGGTAAAAGGATAAATGTGAGCCTTCGGCTTAAATCGATTATAGATTAGAGTAAAGGTCATCAAGAGATAATAATTACCAAAATGCATGGAGCGATTAAGGAAAACTATAGGGAAATATAGGAATTTACCCGAGACAATTAAGTTTATATTCAGTTTTGGGAGACAAAAAAAATCTTAAAATTAAAAAAAAAATAAATTATTTTTGTTAAAAATAGTATTTCTTCCTCTAATGTAAAAATAGAACAAAAAATTTAACTAAATATATACCAACAGGCTTTGCATTGAATGAAAAAAAAATACGGAGGTGAGAGATCGATCACACAAATGGTTAGCCCAAACATGGGTGAATGTGTGTTTACTTTGCTATAAAATAAATGAAAATAAAAGAAAATGTTTTTAAAAAATACAAAAATTAATGAGAAATATTTGATTAAAATTTTTGATTAAATATTAAAGAATTAAATTTAAAAATTTTTATGAATTAAATTTTAATTTTGGTAGCTTTTTTATATTAAAAATTAATTGAAAAAAAAAAATAAATTAAAAAAAAGAATGGAAAAATTAAATAATGGGAAAAATGATGATTTAACGAATTTTAAAACTTTTTAATTTAAAAAAGTTTTCAAATTTTTTTACAGATGTTATTAGTTTAAACAACAATTTTTGTTATTTTATAATTAAATAAATTAAGAAAAAAAATAAAAAGCTTAAAATTAATTCGCGCGCAAATAAATAAACAAAATGATAAATGAATTTAAAAGAATGAATAGAAAAAAATTTTTAAAATTGAGAAAAAATAATATTAAATTAGAAAAGAATATTTAAATTATAAAATATATTTAAAAAATAGAAAAATAAATAACCTACCAATCTAGCAGTTGTTTGACTGTAATGAACACCTTCATCTTGTTGTGAATTTATTATTTTATTATGTGGCGATGTTGTAGCTGATATATGAACAGTAATATCTTGTCGGCGTTGTGATTTTTGTTGATAATTAATTACTGCAGAAACTTGGAAGTTTAGAATTATTGTCTGAAAAAATGAAAAAATAAAAAATAAAATTAATTATTTCACCCAAATAAGTCCAAGTGTTAATTTTCCATTTCCATCAACAATATCCTCTGGCCTAATATTGACTAATCTTATCTGAAATAAAATGAGATGAAGAGATTTAAACAAAATAATTTACATTTCGACGCCTTAAAAATTCCAAACACGACTGAACATTTTGAATTCGATGGAAACGAGTCATTCCATTCTCTCTTGGCTGAAAAATGTTTTAAGAACTTTCTGAAGAATTTAAAATTTCTACCAAATTTTCGGCAGTTAATAATTCAAGTAAATCAATTAAATTTCTTCCATCCCTCAAATCAAAGAATAAATCTTCAACGATTTTATTTGTCTAAAAAAGAATATATTTTAATGTTTTTCATTTAAATATTAATTACTTTTGACAAATGTTGATTTACCCATTTTGTAAAAGTTTTTTTTTGTATGGCATCTCGTTCATCTGTTTGGGGATACAATTTATAAAGTAAAATTTAAAAAAATATTTAATAATGGCAGACTTGGAAATTTTAAATAAAAATAGGGTTTCCCCGTGAGGAGAGAAATTTTCGTTAATTTGGGAAAACTCAAACTCAGCCTCTCATTAATCTTAAAAAACACCTTTATATCTTTCCAAATTAATTTCATAATGTTCTAAACATTCGCTTTCAATAGCTTCTGCATATGCGGAATGTAAAACATTTTTTTGCATTTGATGATTATTAGTAGAATATTCTATAGTATTTTTATTAGAATTAACATCAGAAGGTGAAGATTTGAAAGAATTTGTTTTAGAAGAGATGCCACAAATTGGAATCACCGGAGATTTATTATTTATCTAATTGTTTTAATAAACAAATTGTTTAGGCAATTGTTAAAAATTTGGGTTCTCATTAATTTTAGTAAAAAATAAAAATTGCTCTCTTAGTTTTTTGGTAAATACCTATTTTAAAAATTTTGAAATTATAGGATTTGAGCTTTGAAGTAAAGACCTAGTATGATGAAAAATATTTCTTAAACCCAAAAAAAGTTTTCATTGCCAAATAAAAGTAAAACAATTTGTGTAATTAATAGTATAAATTTCTGATCGGTTAATAAAAACGGAGGTTACAGTCGATAATATATTTATGTTTCTCATAGTCAGATGATTTCTAAAAACATATTTTAATAATTTAAGGTAACCAATTCTTAACAATTGCCATTTGTGTTATTTTTAGATATAATTTATTTAAATAAAAAAATAATAATAAAAAAAGAATATAAATTCTGAATAAACTACCGATTGTAAAGAATTGGAGTTTTCATTATTATTTAATGTTGGGGGAGAAAAACAGTAATGGAATGTTGATGATCGTGAAACGTTTGAAAAGCCGACCGGACTAGTTTGCAGCTGTCTAGTAGAATTATCGCTTTTTAAATGATGTGAATTTGGAATCGACATAAATGGAAGACATAAAAATAGAGAAAATTAAAAAAGCCGACAAAATCTAATAAAAATGTAAATATTCTTTAATGTAATAAATATTGTAAAATATACAAAATAGTGAAAGAGAGAGAGAAATTGCCAACTATAAACTTGTTGCAAACAGTTATAAGGCTCAAATCGATGGTTAAATATTTTATTTTGTGTTTAATATTTATGTAATATGTCAATTGATGCTCTACGTGTCTTCTTCTTTTTATTTTCTCTCAAAACTCTTTTCGATTGCGAAAGTAGATTAACAAAAAAAAATATATTAAAATATATGTAGGTGTTTTGGAATATAAATTAAAGAAATTAAATTCGAGAGCGCGCAGAAATTAAAAAAAAAAAGAAAATGGGGTTAATTTAAAAAATAAGAAAATAAAATATTTTAAGCAAGTTTTGAATAAAAGATGAATAAATTATTAAGTTAAATGATCGACGAGTGAATGATGTTTTTGAGATTGTTATTAATAGGAATAAATTTTAAAATCAATTTTATAAGTAAGAAAGGAAAGTAAAAATTTATAAAAGATTTTAAATACAAAAATAAAATTAATAAAATTTTCAGCTGTCCAATTTTTTGGCCATTAAATCAATAAATTAAACAAAATAAACAAAAATGAGTCATAGATTATCTCTGGTTATTTTTGGTTAGTCTTGGACAATTAATTATTTTTTTATGAAAAATTAAATTATAGAATTTTACAAAATTAGAATATTAAGGATGCGTAAAAAGCAATACTAAATAAGAAAAACTGAAAGTTGGGAATGGGTTAAATTTAAATATTTTATGTTTAGATAACATTAAATTAGGAAATTTTTTTGCTTCGATAAATAAGATAAAGTCTTTTTCTTGGCCATTAAATATTTTCTATTCATATATTTTTAGATATTTTTTAAGGCTATATCTTTACGATGAAAAGCTTAAATGTTTTGTTTTTTTAATAAAAAGAGAAAAGTAATTATCAAAAAATGTAGTAAAATAAATGGAGAGGATATTATTAAATATAAAATGAGAAAAGAGTGACAAAAAATGCAAGAGTGCAGATTTAGGAGGATTTATAGCAAAAGTAATGGATGAGTAAGTAAAATTATTAGCTAAATTATTTTTGATATGTTATTTTAAAAATGAAAAAATAATTAAATTTCATGAAAAGTAAGGAAAGGAATATATTTAAAATGAAGGATTTGGACCGAAACATAATTGGATACCTATGTTCGAATAAATAAGATAGAGAATATGCAAAATATTATTTTAAGGAAAATACATGAATTTAACAAAAATTGAATAAAAAGTCTATACAAAATAAAATATTTTTAAAAATTTGTAGGACAAAAAAGGAGAATTTTTTATTAGATAAATATCAATATAAACAGATCGAAAACCAAGTGACCGCAGTAAAACGCTCGCTTGGCTGTGGCTCCCCTAAATTTTTACCTCGTTTTGCTTTTTTGCATTAAATATCGATATATTTATTTATTTATATTTTTGCTGCTCTTATACAGTTCTTCAAAACCCCTCCAAAATTCACCAAAATTTCGTTTAACATAAAAAATATTTTAATAAAATTTGGTGAAATAAAATTTAAATGAACAAAAATTAAAAATCTCTATATATTTTTGTAATGAATGGAATTAACATTCTTCCTATTTTTTTCTGTTTCTCTCGTTACCTAGTTAAAATTGAAAAAAAGGTGTGTGCAATGTGGCTTTTTTTTTATTTAACGACACCTGCAGTACTTGTTCTTTTGTACTTTTCTACATGAATAAATATTGACCCAAACAATGTTTTTCTTTTTGAATTTAAACCCAAAAGATCACAAATTCTATAAACTAAAGAGAAGAAAATAAAATTTCTTCTAATTTAATTTTTGTATTTTTAAATAAAATAACCAAATCCGCCATTTTCTCACATATTTTTTGAAATTTTCCCCACCTGTTATTTTTAATCGAATCCTTTCATGTTTTTCATATTTTCTAATGGAAATAGGTTGTGTCAACATCCACTTCTAAAATTTTAATAAAAAATTAATAAAATAAAGGTTTATGACATTATTATTATTTTTACCTATAAAATACTAAAAATTGAATTGGAAATTATTCCCCTAAATAACACTTCTTAAAGTGTTTCACATTTTTTGAAAATTTAAATTCCTTTCAGTTTTACTAACCCCTTAATAAAAATCAAACAAGTCTCTCTCTCTCTCTTACTTAAATGAGATCAAATTCAACAAATTTTTAATTAAAGAATTGTTTAAAATAAAAAATCAAATTATTAATTAAAGTTTTCAAAAAAATAAATAAATTCACCTCTAAAGCTAAATTTCTTTCTTCTTTTTTTATATCATAATTCTGATATTTTTGTTGTTGAAAACTACTATTACTAGAACATTCAGAAAAATTATTTTCTTTTTCTTTTTGTTGTTGATATCCTTTTGGAGATATTAATGTTGTTGTAGATGTTGTTATAATTTTAGTTAAACTAATCGAATTTTTAATTGTTTTTGTATTTAAAAATTGTTTTTTATTTTCTTCAAAATTATTAAAATGTTTTTGTGTTTGAATATTAATAGGCACTTGACGAATAATTTGAGAATCTAAAGAAATACGAGGGGTTGTTGCTCCAAGTGAATGGTCACGACGGGAATGTCTTTTACTGGCATTTATTTCTTCTGTGTCGATTAAACTAAAAAAGAAAATTATTTTATTTATTAGTTTTTTAGAAAGTATTTTTTGTAAAAATTATTAAGAATAATTTTTTATTCTTTCTTCACATCAAATTATTTTATGATAATTCTCTTATGAATTATTAAAAGAAATTAATAATAATTTATACCGTATTTTATCAAATAACTACCCTGGGTAATTATTTTTTCAACCTCTCGCTGGAGAGGGTAATTATTAGGGAGGGGGTAATTAATTGAGAATATTTTAGATAGGATAATTACCCCTATTTTTGAGGGGGTAATTATTTTTTCAACCTTTCTCTGGAGGGGGTAATTATTTGAGGAAGGGTAATTAATAGAGAA
>ABLG01001215.1:0-32510 GCA_000172435.1 Meloidogyne hapla | reverse complement strand
AAACAAATTTATTAAAAGTGAATATTTAGCTTTAAAAAAAATAAAAAAAACAACAGATATAATAAACAACAGATATATATGCCCAGATGTTTTTGAGAGATGCTCATCACTTAAAAAAATATTTTTGAAAAATAAAAGATTTATTTTTATTTAATTTTTGTGTAATATTTATTTATTTTTAATTTAATTTTTAATAAAATTTTAATTATTTTGCAAATAAATCAAGTATTGAACGGCTTTATTTCTATGCCTTATAGCAATCTTTTGGCGTTACAGAATCTCTTTATTTTTTTGTCAATATAGGTCACTGTCTTATCTACAGTATACATATCATTTTTAATTGAGTTTTGTCATTTTAAGCCTCGATTTTGCTGTTAGAGTCTGATAACTCTGAAATTATAACTATCTTCTTTTAAAAATTTCTAACCCCTATAACTCAAAATTTTGATGTTGAAATTTCTTTATTTTTTTAATATACCTAGGGTTCTGTCTTATTTACAGTATCTCAAAATAACTAAGAGATCGTCTGCATTTTAAGGCGAGAAAATTTCATTTGAGTCTGGTTACCCTGAAATTATAATTATCTTCTTTTAAAAATTTCTAACCCCTATAACTCAAAATTTTGATGTTGAAATTTCTTTATTTTTTCAATATTCCTAGGGTTCTGTCTTATTTACGGTATCTCAAAATAACTAAGAGATCGTCTGCATTTTAAGGAGAGAAAATTTCATTTGAGTCTGGTTACCCTGAAATTATAACTATCTTCTTTTAAAAATTCTAACCAGTATAAAAAGTAATTTTTAAAAATTACAGTTTTCTTCAAAGATGGATTAGAGTCTTATCTACAATATCCCAAAATTTTGAGGGAGGTTTTAAGGTGAGATATTACCTTTAGAGTATGGTGACCCTGAAATTGTTTATTCTACACTATTAAAAAATTCTAGGCCATATAAAAATGTTTTGGCCGCTGAGAAGTTCTTTATTTTTTCCATCAATATAGGTATATGCCTTATCTACTGTATATCAAAATATTTAAGAGTTATCTGCATTTTTGGCTGAGATATTGCCTTTAGAGTATGGGGATCCTGAAATTATAAAAAGTCTCTCATAAAATATTTAGACCATATAAAAATTTTTTGTGGACATGAGAGTACTGATAATTGGGTCTATATACTTTTTAAAAAATTTCTTGAAAATTTTTGAAAATTGGCGTTTTTTGCGCACATTTCATAATAATTAAATGTGGGTAAATGTTAATTTTTTAAAATTCATGTAAGTAGTCTTTTTTAAAAGAAATAAACGATATTTTGTAATAAAACGGGACAATAGAATACTGCCAATCGATTCTGAGTAGTTTTTAAAAATTTTTTGAAAATTTGAAAAATCGAAAACTACGGTATATAGACGTAAATAATTCTAATTTTTAAACTAAATATTTTGTCCCAATTTTGGTATCGTTGGATAGAGCACATCAAGACAAGTCGAATGACGTATCATTTGTTACGCTTACTGCGATTTTTAAAGAAATAAACGCGTTTGAATTTAGACGCAAAATCGCTAAAATAGCCAACCCAGAAGATTACCCCCAAAATTTTCAGCCGGAATATCTTGGATTTGTTTTGTTAGATCAGGATATATGATACCTCATTCGATTCTTTATCATTTACTGTACAACATATAAAAAAATAGGGCAATTTTATCGTGCCGTTTTAAAGATAGTGATCAATGAAATATATGATTTTTGGAAAATGGCCAAAATTTTAAACTAAATATTTTGTTCCAATTTTTATATCGTTGGATAGAGCTCGTCAAGACGAGTCGATCGATATCTCATTTGTTACGCTTACTGCGATTTTTAAAGAAGAAAAACGCGTTGAATTTAGACGCAAAATCACTAAAATAGCCTCCTGGGGCAAAATTTTAAATTAAATATTTTGTTCCAATTTTTATATCGTTGGATAGAGCTCGTCAAGACGAGTCGATCGATATCTCATTTGTTACGCTTACTGCGATTTTTAAAGAAGAAAAACGCGTTTGAATTTAGACGCAAAATCACTAAAATAGCCTCCTGGGGCAAAATTTTAAATTAAATATTTTGTTCAAATTTTTGTATCTTTGGATAGAGCTCGTAAAGACGAGTCGAACGATATCTCATTTGTTACTTTTCTGCGATTTTTAAAGAAGAAAAACGCGTTTGAATTTAGACGCAAAATCACTAAAATAGCCTCCTGGGTCAAAATTTTAAATTAAATATTTTGTTCCAATTTTTGTATCTTTGGATAGAGCTCGTCAAGACGAGTCGAACGATATCTCATTTGTTACGCTTACTGCGATTTTTAAAGAAATAAATGCGTTTGAATTTAGACGCAAAATCACTAAAATAGCCTCCTGGGGCAAAATTTTAAATTAATATTTTGTTCCAATTTGTATACCTTTGGATAGAGCTCGTCAAGACGAGTCGAACGATATCTCATTTGTTACGCTTACTGCGATTTTTAAAGAAGAAAAACGCGTTTGAATTTAGACGCAAAATCACTAAAATAGCCAACCCAGAAAATCACCACTAATAAAGGCAATTGGTTTGGTATACCAAAAAGGGAATATCTCTGCCAAATGAAGTGATTGTACCTAGAAAATTTGGGATATTGTAGATAAGACTCTAATCCATCTTTGAAGAAAAAATTAAGAAATTCTATCGTCTCAAAGCATTTTTATAGGTACTAGAAATTTTTAACAGGAGAAAATTTCTGATACAACAGACTCTAAAGGCTATATCTCATCCAAACATGTGGAAACCTCCCTCAAAATTTTGGGATATTGTAGATAAGACTCTAATCCATCTTTGAAGAAAAAATTAAGAAATTCTATCGTCTCAAAGCATTTTTATAGGTACTAGAAATTTTTATCAGGAGAAAATTTCTGATTAACCATACTCTAAAGGCTATATCTCTTCCAAACATGCGGAAACCTCCCTCAAAATTTTGGGATATTGTAGATAAGACTCTAATCCATCTTTGAAGAAAAAATAAAGAAATTCTATCGTCTCAAAGCATTTTTATAGGTACTAGAAATTTTTAACAGGAGAAAATTTCTGATTAACCATACTCTAAAGGCTATATCTCTTCCAAACATGCGGAAACCTCCCTCAAAATTTTGGGATATTGTAGATAAGACTCTAATCCATCTTTGAAGAAAAAATTAAGAAATTCTATCGTCTCAAAGCATTTTTATAGGTACTAGAAATTTTTAACAGGAGAAAATTTCTGATTAACCATACTCTAAAGGCTATATCTCTTCCAAACATGCGGAAACCTCCCTCAAAATTTTGGGATATTGTAGATAAGACTCTAATCCATCTTTGAAGAAAAAATTAAGAAATTCTATCGTCTCAAAGCTATAAAAACTCCTATCAAAGTTTTTATTAGGCTAAAATAGTTAAAAATTTCGAGGTAACCAGACTCTAAAATCAATATCTCTAAAATTCCTCCTACGATTTTATTGTAATTTTGGGATATTGTAGGTAAGATATTCTTCCATCTAAAAACAAAAAATCAAGAAAATTTCACTTTCAAAATTTTGATTTATAGGTGTTTGAAGTTTTTATTAGGCTAAAATAGTTAAAAATTTCGAGGTAACCAGACTCTAAAATCAATATCTCTAAAATTCCTCCTACGATTTTATTGTAATTTTGGGATATTGTAGGTAAGATATTCTTCCATCTAAAAACAAAAAATCAAGAAATTTCACTTTCAAAATTTTGATTTATAGGTGTTTGAAGTTTTTATTAGGCTAAAATAGTTAAAAATTTCGAGGTAACCAGACTCTAAAATCAATATCTCTAAAATTCCTCCTACGATTTTATTGTAATTTTGGGATATTGTAGGTAAGATATTCTTCCATCTAAAAACAAAAAATCAAGAAATTTCACTTTCAAAATTTTGATTTATAGGTGTTTGAAGTTTTTATTAGGCTAAAATAGTTAAAAATTTCGAGGTAGCCAGACTCTAAAATCAATATCTCTAAAATTCCTCCTACGATTTTATTGTAATTTTGGGATATTGTAGGTAAGATATTCTTCCATCTAAAAACAAAAAATCAAGAAATTACACTTTCAAAATTTTGATTTATAGGTGTTTGAAGTTTTTATTAGGCTAAAATAGTTAAAAATTTCGAGGTAGCCAGACTCTAAAATCAATATCTCTAAAATTCCTCCTACGATTTTATTGTAAATTTTGGGATATTGTAGGTAAGATATTCTTCCATCTAAAAATCAAAAATGGAACATCAATACCCTCAAAATTGATATTTTTGAATAGAGCTCGGCGAGGCAAGTCTAATAATGTTACATTTGCTACTTTCTTGCGATTTTTAAGAAAGAAAAATGCTTTTTAAAATAGACGCAAATTCGCTAAAAGTCACTTTCAGATGACTCTGAAAGCAAGTCACTTTAGATATTGTAAGATATACTTAATGTATATGCAAAAAATCGGAAAATTTTAATGAAGAAAACCTCCATAAAAAACATACTCTACAATATCTAGAATTAAAATACTGGATCTCTCTTAGATAATGTGGAATTTTATTTTATTTAATAAAAAATCCAATTTAAAATATTTAAAAATTACAAAAAAACTTCTCTCAGATAGAGCTAATATTGTCTATAATTATCAGCAATTAGTCAATAGTGGAATGGGGCTCATCATTGAGAAGTTAAAGAAAATATAGAAAGACAAGAACACTACCAACTTAACCACAAATAGAGAAGTATTTAGCTAAAATAATTGGTATAAACACGATAATATTGTTAAGGGGTATTCGGGGCTTATATCCGGAGGATCAAAGGTGTACTTTAACAATTATATATTTTATTTTAATATGCCATTTTAATTAAATTATTAATATTAAATTAATTAATATTAAAAAAAACTCTTTTATAGTTTTATATACCAGTGGCATTATAACCGAATCCAAATTTAAGTAATAATTGGATTATTTCTTTTATCAAATACTTAATTCAATTTTTTATTAAATCATTTAAATTAGACAAAAATATTAAAAAAAATATTTTTATAATTAAAAATACACGTTTTGTGAACATTTAAAAAAATTTAGAAAAATATCAAAAAAGTTATACGTTTTCTATTTTATTTTCTGTCTTTGTTCCTTCACTTATTGGAGATGTTTGACTTGAATTATTAATTTGTGTAGAAGAATTTTTATTCTTAATTAATTCAGTTAATATATCTATCCCTTTATGTATTTGTTCTAAACGAAATTCGATGGCATTAACTCGTTCTGTTAGCCTTTGTTGTGATTGTCCTACTCCTCTAACCATTTCTGTTGCATTTTGACTTATCTTTTTTGGGAGGAATAAATTATTTATGTAAATTTATTTAATTATTTACTTTAGCTACATCATCTAATGAAACACCATTTTCTTCTTGTAATACCCGCTGTTCTTTCCTTAGCCTTCTTAAAGTGCAGATAGCTGCACTTAAACGTCTTTGGTGTTGAATTACTTTTTCCTGAATTACTTTTTCTTTATTATTAGACCAACAAAATGGATTTTTAACGTTTTTATAGAGGGAGGTCCAAGACCCGTCAAGTTCAAGACGTTCAGTTAATATTTTTATTAAGGGAGGTCCGGGCATCTTAAGTGGGTACCCGTCATGTTCAAGCCGTTCAGTTAACTAATGCTATTTTTAATTTTCTCCTAAAATTTTTTTACCTGATCAGCCATATGTTTAATTTTGTAAAGAAACCAGCATTCTTTAAGCACCTGTGCTGCTGTTATTTTTAACTAAAATTCTGTGTTTTGACCTCTTTTATTTTTAAAATTCCCTACACTTCTAGCATGCTTAGTTCTAGCCATAAAATTATGTACACGCTCCTCAGCATGACTTAGAGAAATTTTTTGTGAAATAACAGCTACAATCATACTAGCTACACAAACACCGATAACCCCAGTTAAAATAGCCATTAACCTTCCACAAACAGTTATTGGATAAACATCTCCTATTAAGAAATTTTTATTAAAAATTCCAATAGTAAGAAACCATATCCAATAGTAAGGAAGGTAACACACATTAACCATAAAGCATTATAATAGCTTCTCAAATTTTCATCTCCAAAATTTCTGGAAATATTTGAATTTAAAATAATTTTTAAAAATTATTATTCACCCCTCACATAATCGAAGAATATAACCTCCAATTAACCAGAAAACAAGCTGACAAAATTATTTTTTATTTAATTCTATTAATTAATATTAATTTTAAAATACCACTTACAACAAATATTGCTAGTGCCAACCCTTAAAATTTAATTAAATTTCAATTTCATTTAAAATTCATGAAAATTCACCAGGATAAAGATAAAGCGTTCTCTTTAAAATAAATTTTGTATCAGTTTTTACTCTATTCATTCCAGCAATTGACTTTGCAGCAACATCATATGATAAACGTGAATGTAAATGTAAACATCTGGTTACCCAATAAAGCCTTAAAAACATCAAAGAGCTTAAAAAAGCATCGCCAGGAGGCCATTCCAAACCAGGTAATGGACAGATTGAGCAAACGAGAAGCTAGGGAATTATTTTAAATATTAATAGTTTAACAGTGTTGTCTTTAAAAGATCAGAAGGAACATTGAAAACAACTAACTCCCGTTATAACGTCACATAAATTATTTGTAATTCTATTGAAATGGGGTTATGTCGAGAGTCAAAGGCAGTCTTGTATCGTTGTTTATAAGGCTACTAAAATTCATATCAACAAGGGACCTTAGTCCACTATATAGAGAGGTTTGTTAAATAAGGAGTTATTAGAGAATTTAATTTAATAATTAATATTATTGAAAATAACATTAATAATTACTGTAATCTCTTTTAATTTACCTCAAGAATTATTTTCAGTCTAACCCGTTGTGTTAATACTGTTTGCCAGCTTGGTATACTATTTTGGTACATATATGTCTAAAAATTATTTATTTTAATTTATATTTAAATTAAATTATTTTATTGCCTTAATATCAATCCAATGAAAATTTAATGTAGCCAAAAGTAAAGCAAAAGTGCTAATAATTAAACCAACTTTTGCTGTTTTCTCCAAAATTTTAAAATTTATATTAGCACATTCATGAGCTATAATCATTAATGAAATGCCTATTAGAGCTAATCCTAGTGCCAAATCGCCAGCAATTCTTCTCTGGCCCATTAACTGACGACTGGAATGGAAACCGTTGCCGTTCTTTTCTACGACACTGAAAGAGGGAATTTTTTTGGAATTTTTCTTGAAATTAAAAATTTTTTTGAGCTTATTTTTATTATTTTTTAACAATTTTTCTCCTAAAAAACTAATTTTCCCTCCATTAAAAAATACCCAATACTCAAGTGCCGGCTAAGACGCCATGTGCTCAAAGGAAGAGATGAAAGTCGACGACGACATCTAACCCTTACAGAATTTGGAGATGAAGAAAGCATCTCCACTGTGGATAGCATTTGAGAATATTAGAGCTCTTTTAGAGTTTTTTCTCACACTTAAATGGATTTACTTAAGAAAATATTTTTTTAGTTAATTAGCTAAAAGAAAAAATAAACAAATAAAAAAATGTAGGAAAGGGAGATCTATTTTTATATATTTTTAAAAATTAAAAAAGAATTTCCAAAAATATTATTATTAAAAATATAAACTCATTTTTTGTTTAAAAATCTTATTTTATGGGTAAGTAATTATGAGAGGATAATTATTTAATAGAATACGGTAATTGGAGAAGTAAATTTAATTTTTTAAATTACCCTTATTCTCCCAATAACTATTTTTATGTTTCTGTTCCCTAAGTCTAGTGGTCTCCTTAAGTTATGACCCCTCCTAATAGAAAAGCTCTTCTTTTTCAGAATTTTTAGAATTATTATTAAAATGGCTTTATTTTATTAAAAAATTCAAAAAATATATTAAAAAGCAATATAAAATATTAAAAAATAAAAGGTTTTTGGTCTAACACAAAAACACAAAAGCATCAAAAAAATTAAGAAAGCGTGAAAAATGAAGGAATGAAAAATATATTCTCTCAGAACATATATTTCTCCAGCTGTGCCATTGTCAGAATTATTTATCAAATACTAGAAATTTAAATGGATGGAAAATTGGATTAAAATAAAGTGGAATAAATTAAAGAAAAAAATATAAAAAATGGCAATAAATTAGAAAGAAAATATTATTTTAAATTTTTAATTAAAAAATTAGCGGAAAAATTATTTAAATAGATATTTAAATTTTAATGAAAATAAATGCTAAAAAACAATATATTTTAAAATAAAAATTCCTTTGGGATAGAGAGGATGAAGCTAGGAATAATTTAAATTATTATTATTATTTAGTATTATTACAGAAAAAATTAAATGAATTTTATTTTCTAAAAATTAATACAATTTAATTAAAATTAATAATTATTAAGTTTTGCTGAATTAAAATTAATTAAAAATAAAATTAAATGTTTATTTTTAAATATTTTTTAAATAATAAATTTTACCTTTTTATTTGTTCCTGAGCTTTACGTTTATACAAATCATTTAAAATATTCATATCATCTTCGCTTATTTCTATATCAGAAATTGCTATTTGCCGTGGAATATTTATATGATTTATTGTTCCGCAATTTCTTAAAATAATCATGCCATGTTGAATTAACCAACGATGGAGAACCTTTTTAATAATAAATATTTTTATGTCATAATATTACATAAAAAAATAATATTACATAAAAATAAAATTTTTAAAATAAAATAAAAAAAAATAAAAATTAAATTTATTATATTTAAATTAAAACAATTAAAACAATTTAATTATTTATTTTAATTTACACCATATATAAAAATCAGAGTTAATTATTAATAATTTAAAAATTCAGGTTTATTTTTTAATTAAGTTTGAATTATTAATTCAAGTTTTATTTTAATCAGAATTCAAGTTTGAATTTAATTATAAGCCAGAATATTTTTTAATTAAAAAATATATATTAATTAGAATTAATTTAATCAATTAAATCAGAAGACATACTTGACTAGCTGTTCTTTCATATTTTTTAGATAAATCTTTTAATAAATTAATTCTAAAATTTCCATTAATTTTGCATTCCCCAACACCTCCAGTTGTATCAACAATAATAATTAAATTTAATTTATTGGCCAAGTTCTTAATTTCTTCAAAATATTCTAATAATTGGTTTAATGTTATCTAAATAAATTTTTATTAGTTAATAAGTTTAATTTATTAATTTAAATGAATTAAAATTAATTAAGACACCCATATTTATTTTTAGTAATATTCCTCATTAAATTCAATTTTTCAGGTTTATTAAATTTGTAATTTTTATTTAAATTTTAAAATAAATTTTAATTAAAAATAGAAAGAAAATAAATATTCTTATTTAATTTTTAATTTTAAAAAATCCAAAATCAAAAGGAAAAAATTGAAAATTCGGAATTTCGACCTTCTTTAATTTGATTTTAAATTTTTTAAAGATTTTTAAAAAATTATTTTTTACCTGCCAATATTTAGGTTTAACTATCGCCTCATTAAATATATTTTCTAATTTATTTATATCCAATCCACAAATTCCAAAAGCTTCCAAATTTCCAGAATTTAAATATTTTTCTAAAGAATGCAATAATTTTAAAGGATAATTTTTAGCCAAAAAATCCTTTTTTCTAATACTCGATCTAATATTTATTGCAAAACTTTTAGGGGAATTTACACAATTTTCTTCATTTTTAGCCTTCTTTTTTGACTGCTTACAATAATTATTATTTATTTCATTAATTTTTAATAATATTAAATTTGGTTTAAAATTTAAATCTGTTTGTTGTAATAAATCTTCAATGTCGGTAGAAAGCGTTTCGTTTATATTATTGTTGATTAATAGTGTTAATGAGAGATAAACAGTAGTATTTTTATTTTCTTTGTTGATTAACTATTAAATTAAAATTTTTCATAAATTATTGAGAGTAATTTTAAACTTGAGAAAGAATGAATTCAGAGTACTGTAGAGGGAATCTAAGTTTCTGCCTAATAAAAAGACTTCTAACTGTACATCGTTGCCTAAAGATAACTTTAGGTTTTGCCAGCCCTTAAATCTGATACGAATAAATAGAAAACTTGTAACCCTAAATATGCCCTCAGGCATTCGTGTTACAAATTTAATAAAGATTATTATATAATTCTTGACCAAAATTGTGAATATAAGTTAACTTTATGTGAATTTGGCTTGAAATTATTTTTAAAATATTATTGACAAATGTTTTTTTTCGGATTAAAGGCCTAACTCCTTTCATTGACAACAATTAAAATATTATTAATTTATTTAATTAATTAATCTACCTGATTTTCATTTAAAAATTCTACATTACTCCATTCATTAATTAATTTAATAAATTCTTTTAAATTCTGATTATTCCCATTATTATTATATTTTATATTAAAATGGATACATCCTGATTTAAATGCAGCAATAAAAAAAGGCTTTAATGTATTATACTTAAATTAATTTAAAATTAATTTTTAAATTTACAAATATTTTTAAAAAACCTTTTGTTTGTTAGGCAAATTAATGCTTAAAATTTGTTTTGGAATTTTATTTAAATTTAATGGTGAATTTGACATTTTTGATTAAAAAATAAATTAAATAAAACAGAAAATAGTCAATGAAATTTTTAAGAAAAAATAACTCAGAGCTTTTCTTTTTTTTGTTCGTGGCAACGGAAATGCCGTATTTTTCCGAAGGGTTTGCCAACTAATTGGGAAAAGTGGGAAACTAACTGAGAATAAATTAATTAAATAAATATTTTTTTATTTTTCAGTTAAAAATATTATATATGTGAATAAATAAATTAAGAAAGTTTCACATGGGATTAAATTATAAAATAAAAAATAAAATAATAAATATGCAATAATTTTTGGGTTTTCTAATTTTTTGGAATTTTTAAAAATTAAATTAATAATTATTAATTTATTATTAAATTATTATTTTATTAAATATTATTATTTATTTTAATTATTAAATATTATTTAATAATTAATATTAATAATTAATTATTATTAAAATTATAAATTATAAATATTAAAATTATAAAAGTAATTATTATATTAAATAAATTACTAAATTTTTAAAAATGAATTTAAATAAATGTCTTAAAAGTTTACTTGTTAATTTATTTCATTTTTAACAAAGAATTAACTTTAAGCAAAAATATTTTATGCGTGAATGGAAGAAACGACAATCTTTTAAAACTTTTTAAAATGGGATGAGCTAAACACAATGGATAAACAAGTATACATCTCTAGGGACAAAATAAATAACTCTTTGGCACTTTTATCTGTCAAAGAATGTTTTTGGTTTCTTTAAAAAAAGAGGAGAAAAGAGGCAAAAAAACATAAGAATATGTACTTAATATTAAATATTTTTTTTTAATTATTAAAATTATTTTCCATATTCTTGAGGGCAAAAACAAAGAAATAAATGACCGGAAGTTATTCTTTAAATTATTTCTTTCTTTTAAAAAATTTTTTGTTACCTTGAAAAAAATTTTCAAAAAATTATTACGTATGAGAAAAACAATAAAAAAAAATAATAAATTAATTTAAAAAAAAATATTTTCGCAATCATTTTTCTTCTTTTTACAAAAACAGAATTAATTTTCGCAATACACAACTAAAAGTAATTATTAATCATTGTAATATACGAATATCTTTTAGAGAGAGCATCGATTCAATCAACAGAAAATAATTATTATTTTTCACGCAAATTAGCCAAATAAATTTTTAATTATTATTATTACTATCAACATTATTAAAAAAATTATAATTGTTGCAAAATTAAAAAAAAATAATTAGAATATTAATTATTAATTAAAAACAATTAAAAAATTAACAGTTTTGATCCTCCATAGATTTCAATATTTTAAAGTAAATTTGGTTTGGAGATCTTTGCTGAATATTAATTTAGGTAGCTTAATCCTTTCCCTATTTTATTAAATAATTAATTAATTGAATGATTAAATTTATTCAACAGACTGATTAATTAATTAAATAAATTATTTACCGTATATGCTGAAATAAGTACCCTGGGTACTTATTTTTTCAACCTCTTGCTGGAGAGTTAATTATTAGGAAGGGGGTAATTATTTGAGATTATTTTAGATAGGCTAATTACCCCTATTTTTTGAGGGGGTAATTATTCCTTCACCCCATTTATGGAGGGAGTAATTATTTGAGAGAGGGTAATTATTTCAGCATATACGGTAATTAAATTTTTAAACAAGACAATTCTGTCTTAATGTTCATCAAACAGCAATGTTTGTTTCAATTATCAACTTTCATACTTTTATCATTCGTAAAGATATATGGACGTCCATTAAATGAAGGGGATGAAGGTTAATAATAAAATTATTTAAAAAAATATTTTTTAATCAGATTTGGAGTATGATGAACGTAAATTAACTGAACGTGTTTTTAAATCTATTGACACAAATAAAGATGGTGGAATAACTTTTTTAGAATTAATGGATTCTGTTGAAAAGGGGAATAAATGTTCTTTAAGTCGAGATCATAGAATAGAGCAAGAATTTATATCGAGAGATCAAAATGGAGATGGAGTGATTAAATTGAAGGAAGCTCTATCCGCTAAGAATGGTAATTAAAAAAATATATTAAATCGAAAATACAACTTAAAATGGTTAAAACTACTTGATTCTAATATTGATCTTAACATGAAGTTGACTTTCGTTATAACCCCACTACTATAGAATGACCATTAGGTGGGGTTATAAACGTTGAGTGAATATGTCCTTGAATATTTTGGGGAAAACTTAAGTCTGGAATGACCTGTGAGGGGATATGTTCAGTGGGTTCGTGGTTGTGAGGGGCTTTATAGATAGCATTGGGGTTATAACGAAAGTTTTTTTTTGAAAAAATATACCAGCTCTTTCTATAATTATTTAGATACCTTCGATGGAGGAGACACTTCCTCCGCTAAAGAACTCTTCAATTCTATTGACCTAAACAATGATGGGACTGCCACAAAAGAAGAATTTGTAGCTTACCATGCTCATCAAGTCCGTGAAGAAGAAGAAAAAACAACAAAAACTTCGTTCATCGAAGCAGATACTAACAAAGATGGAAAGCTTCAATTATCCGAAGTTTTGGCAGTTGATGAAATGAATAAAAAAGATAATTCAAAATTTCATCAAATAGCTGCAGCTATAACTTCCGCAGCTATGCAATTTGATTGTCAAGAAAAAATGATAAAATAATATGTATTAATAATTTTTTAATAAATTTAGGAATAAATTGGTAAAAGATTGGGATGTGTAACAGGAACTGGATATAAATGATATATATAGTGTGAATGAGGGGAAAATCCATAAAACAAGATAGTCCTTCCCAAGGTATCTAAACATTTTATTTTAGAAAATAAAATGATATAAAATCACTTTTTTAAATAAAGAGAAATATGTTATCAAAGAAAATTTTAAACAAAATTTATAAAATTATATTGTTTTTTATTAATTAGATGGTTAGGTAATAAATTTTTATTATATCAAAATTTCATTTTACAGTTAATTTTTCAATTCTTATTTGTTTGGAAATAGTAAAAGCTTGTTTAGGCAAAACCATAATTGTATTATTATTTATTTTGGGTAGAAAACAAATTCGACGAATTATTGAATAGACATGCGTTTTAATCATCTCAGAACTCGAAAGAAGCATAAATGCAGGAATTGTGATTGTACAAATATCATTGACCCAGGCAAATTGGTTAAAGACTGTCAGGAATATTAGTTCCGCTAAATCTGGGTCTAATAAATTTTGAAGTTGGAAAGCCGAGATGTACAAAATTATCTGAAATTTATTAAAAAATGTTTCTCAAAGCTACGTATCGGGCTAAATCACAGATTAATTTAAAAATTTCAAACATACAATGTAAATAGAATATAAAAGTTGTCCAATAAATGTTATAACCGAACAAAGTGTTAATCGTTTTTCGATCAGTTGTTGTGTTTCTGTTTGTTGTGTTTTCATTTTATAGAACAAAAGACATGCAAGATTAATTAAAAGACAAAAAATAGTAAAAAAACAACTAAACAATGTAGTAATTATAAGGTCATTAGTTTCCTTTAAAAATTTAAGAATTAAATATAAAAATGAGGTTGACTCCAGTTATAGCCCCCACTTAAAGAATGGCCGTAGATGTGTTTATAACCATATGAGTGTTAAATCTATGGATGACGACACAAAATAAATTTTGAGAGTAACCACAAGGGTAAGGTAAGGACGGCGAAGTTTCCTCCAAGCCTAGTTAATAATAGCAAAAATGAAAACCAGATTGTTGAACGGATAACAATCATTGTTTCGAAGAGCTCTCAGGATCAAATCCCATCCAATATTTTAATATTTTCTGGGAAGGGTTCGACCGCTTACTTTAATAAATTGCTTATAAATTATGATAATTTACGTCAGGCTTCATTTGTGTAAACAATGTAAAAGTATTATTGTCATGAACCCAGACTATTATATCAAAAAATAAAAAATGCCAAGAAAAAGGTAACGGAAGCAGAAATGTAAGAATAATTGGCCAATACCATAATTTATTCCAAATCTTAATATTAAATATTTAAGTAAAAACCAAATGTTAAGATAAACTTTTTCATATTTAAATGGCCACAAGATAGCAGTAAGTCTATTTAAAAGAAGCATAATTGTTGCCAAACCTTCCACATATAAGAAATGAGTAGTAATAAAACAAAAAATTGCCAAATAAAATTTAGGTATATTTAAATATAAAGAAATGAATAGACCGATTCTACCAAAGCGTGAGTAAAAGCATTGGCCAATCAAACTCAAAATGCTCTTTAATTAAAAAAATTATTTTGAGAAGAAAATTTATTTAGCTTAGCTTATCCACAGATATCAAAAAACGGCCTTGGAATTTCTGTCTATTTATTGGCTAGCTAAGGTTTTATCCGGAATTTTGGTTAACCCATTTTCTGGTCAACCACAAAAATTATCAAAAATCAGTTGAACTTAAAAGTAGAGTGCTGCTCTAATTAATTTTAGTTTGACACCAGCCTAGATGTTACTTATTCCCTTACCACGAATACGATAGATATTTTCTGTTTTTCCTTCAAAAATCAAAATTTATCGGAAAGTTCTCTAGAAATTCAGGTGCTTCCCTTATTTTACGTTTCTTTAACTTACCGAAATTGTCCTCGCAGCGAATAATTTGAAAAAAGAAGATTTGTAACAAGTTTTTCTGTATATAAAAATCAAAACTAATTCAATTAGGTAGAGAATAACTGAAGGAGTTCCAATTATTAAATCAAAAATAATTGGTGGAATTACAGATTGTGAAAGTGTAGTGAAAATATAATAAATAAAAGTTGTGTTCATCTAAAAAATTTTTGTTTTATTTTTATTAAAAACCACTAGGTCAAAACTTTAGAGAAAAAATCCTAGAGACCAAAATAAATATTTCGTTTTGACTTCTAGGTTTTTGACATAGTGAATGACCCAGTATTTATATAAAATTTATTTTTTAGCAAGTCAAACTAATTTTGATAATATTTCGAAATTTTTAAAATTTTATGAAGAATAAATGAAATAATTATGAATTGTGTTCATCTACGTATTCAATTACTTTAGTACAAATTTAAAATTTTTTGTTAATTTAAAAATAAAAACTTAATTTTTTTTTGGTTGAGTACATATAATATAGCAACTATTATTTATACTTTAGATAAAATTTCTCATTATTTTAATTAATTTCTTTCGTAAATATTACCTTAACAAATATTAATTAACGTAATTATTAAAAATTGTATTTATTCAAGAAAAAATTTTTTAATTTTTATAAAATTCTCCAATATTATTTATGCTCGAGTGGGTTAAAGCTCTTTAATTGATACAATAATTTAAAATTATTATTAATCTTTTTAATGATGATTAAATTTTATTTTAGGCTGAATTTATAAATATAAAAATATATATTATTATAGTCTATTAATTTTCTCTCTATTAATTATATACAAAGTTTGAAAAAATAATTAGACACGGAATTTAATTTTTTATTAATTTTTTAATAATTTTAATTTTATTAATTTTATTTAATTCTAGTAATTTTAATTTAAATAACTTTTATTCTAATTATATATTAATTTCTAATGAAAAATTTGTTTTCATCATTTTTTCATCAATTCATCTTATTTTTTATCATTTAAACTTTAAGGTTCATTTTTCAACGTTGTTGGGGGTGTTTCTGTTTGATTGCTCAATTTAGTGCTACTTCCTTCTTCTTTTGGCTTTGGATGTTGCACACAATTTTGTAATAAATTATCTGGATTATTACAATCAATTGAAGGTTCTATTTCTTGATCAGCTTGAATTATAAGAATAAATGCCATTAAAATAAAGAAAAATAGTTTTGAAAGCATTTTTAATTAATTTTGGATTTTTATTTAATTTTATATTTATTTTTAATTATTTTGAGAGATTTTTAAAAATTAATATTTCCGTTCGATTTAAATAGCCAATTTTTAAATTAAATTGAAAACAATTTTTTAAATTTTATTATTTATTTCTTTTTTAATTTTTAAAGGGCAAAATATTATTTATTTTCAATTAAAAAATATTTTAAAAAATATTAGAAATATTCTTTTAAAAAAATAACAAAAGCCTTAGAATTATAACAATAGAATAAATAAAATTAATGAAAAATATTAAAGTTTAATATTTTGATTATTCATAAAAAGAATTTAAATGTAAACATAAACAAAAAATAATAATATTTTTTTAAAATATTACTAATCAAATAAAAAAAAATATTAAAATCCTGATTTTTTATTTAAACATTTTTTTGAAAATATTAAAAAAATATATGAGTCATATAAAAATTAAATTAAATAGATATTTTATTTGGCAGCCAAAAAATTTTTTGATGTTTAAATTGGGAATATTAAAAGTGATGTTTAATGCAAACCTCGAGGTTTGACGGTTAAAAAAATTGAGAGATGCTTTCGAGACTTTTTTAAGTTCCGCTAGGAAGGTTATCAGAATTCGAGGCTTCAAAAAATCGTTCGGAAAAAATTCGGGATTGTTCTACACATTTTATTTATATAATAGAAAAATATTTGAGTAAATATGTAAATCCAAATGGAATTTATTTTAAAAAATTCATAAAAATGTAATATATAAACATATTGAAATTTAACATAAATAAGACACTTTCGTCTGAAAATAAAATTCTAAAAATAAAATTCTAATATTCAATTTTTCCACTAAAAATGACTACTAAACCAATAACCACCTGTTTAATTTTATTAATTTTAATTCAAATTAATTTTGAAAATATTGATGGACATTTTATTCATAATCCTTCACAATTTGGATTCCCTCAGGGAGGTGAAGGAAATCGAGGAGGAGAAGGATTTCGGAGAGGAGAGGGGTATCAAAGAGGAGAAGGATCTCCTGAAGGATTTAATCAAGGATTTCATAACGGAAATCATCATAATCATCACAACCACCAAGAATATTATCCTACAACTACTCCAAATCCTTAAAAATAAATAATTTTATAAGGAAGAATTCTGAGAGAATTATGAAAAATTAATATATAATTACTAACCTCAAGTGTTAAAATTTTAAATATTTTTAATAAATTTTAATCTTATTTTTTTATTAATTTATTAAATTTATTTATAAAAATTTATTTTTATAAATAAATTACAGTGAATAATTAAAACAACAAAAATATTAAGGTATATGTAACAATCTTCTCTCAAACTACAGTACTTTTCTCCTCAAATTTGAGAAAAATGTCGAATAATGGAAAATTCCGTATTTTTTCGACCAAGAATTTTTTTTTATTTTAGTTCAAATCAGAAAATTTAGCATTTTTTTTATTGAACTTAATTAATATTTAGAGATCTTAACAAAAATAAAATAAAATAATTTAAAAATTATATTAATTAATTAATTAAACATCTGTCCATCCTTCCCTTCTTCTTTGTAATGAATTACTAAAAAATTAATTTTAATTAATTTATTTAATTTAATATTAATTAATTTATTTACTTAATATTTTGTTGATTATCCTCTTTAATTGTTGATGAAAAAAGGAATGAATCTACTCGACTCGAACCTATTGACCTGTCCATTTCTGAAGGCATACGTCTACAATTTATTTTTAAATTTTTAAAATTAAAAATATTTCGAACAACTTTATTAATTTATTGGATATTCCAATAGAAGGCCATCCAATCCTTTGATCATCAACTATAGGTTTAACGTCTGTAAGTATTGAAGATTGTGATGGTGAATATAAACGATGAGAAGAACGGGAACGGGTAAACTTTTAAACAAAATATTTTGGGGGATTTTAAAAATTTATTTAAAATAAATTAATGTAAAAATAGGGGGCGTCCCAAGAAATCCATGTGACAAAAATGAAAAAATTTTTTGGAATTCTGTCCAAAATTTAATTTTCCTGGTCTTTAATTTTCCAAAAAGAATTTTAGTTTTCCAAATTCTTTCAGAGAATTTTTACAAATAATTCTTAATTGTATTTTCGACATGTATTATTTAAAAATTATTTAAGAATCTAAACCTACAGGTTTTGGCACATTTTGTTGAAGAGGTGTTGAAAAGGTTACTTTGGGTATTTTTGCAAAACGATTTTCATTTTCTATAATTTCATTAATAAATTGTGTAGATTTTTGTGTTTTAAATAATTCTGGTTTGTCAACACCAAAGTTGCTGATACTTTCGAATTGGTTTTGTTTTGGTATTCTGCTTAAAGGTTGAGGAGGACCTAAATAATAATATTTAACTCTTTAAAATTATTTTCAAATAATTAGGAGAATTTAGGTATAAAATTGAGAATTTATTAAAGAAAATCCCCAGACCCGAAACAATTATTTAAATAAATAAAAATCATCTTTAAAATTAATTACTAGTATTTAATAAATCATTATCAGTCAAAAACAGATCAGTTGTTAATCGACCCCCTGCCCTCGTTGAAATTGTAGAGGTATCAATTGTTAACGATTTTGGTTGCAAATATTCATTATCATTAGTAAATAAGGAAGGCTATTTATTTAAAAATTTAAAAAATTTTTTTAAGAATTATTATTTTACTTTTCCAACAGAAAATCTCGTATTTTCAGGAGCTAAAGGCACAGGGTCATAATGTCTGCTATTTTCATCTTGATTAAATTTTCTTTAAAAAATTAATTAAAAAATATTTTTTTAAATTAAAATTACTCATTTCTTTTATTATTTTTAATTTTTTCATTAATAAAATCCCCTCCAAAATTATTCCAATCAACATATTCGTATACAACATCTGAATCTGTTGGTGTATTTAATGAAGGTTCAAATATATTTCTTTCTTTTCTATCATTTAAATTTCGAGATTGTTGCTAGAAAAATTTAATTTTAATTTTTTAAATTCTGAATTTTAATTGTAATTTTTCTAATTTTAGGAATAATGATTTTAACGGCTTCCTTATTAATTTTTAAAATTATTATTCGTAAAATAATAATTAAAGGTAAACTAATTTTTCTAAATCCAGAACTCCTAAAATAGAGAAAGATAAAAAATAATATTTCTACATTACCCTGTTCTTAAATATTTTAAAGATATACGACTGCGGTTATATGTAGTTCTACATGGATATAATATCCCTCAGATTGTTTTAAAAATAATTAAAGAAATTATTAAAGGATTGTCAGTAACAATTTTTAATAATTAAATTCTTAATTTTCTATGTGGGTATTAATCTAAAAATTAATTCTGCTATATCCGGAATTTTAAATAAAAATATTATTTAAATATCACCTGTGATTTAGCTTTATTTTTAATATTATGCATTGATTCTCTTTCCCATTGTTTTAATTGTTGTGATTCTATTTTATATATTGGTGATCTACAATGCCTTGAGGTATTAAAATCTCTTTTAGGCTAAAAAATATTTTAAAAAATTTTTAAAATATTTTTTAAAATTCCCTAGCCTCTTGTTGCGAACATATCGAAGTTTGCCCTGTTGAGTTAATTGTTCCAGAAAAGTGTTTAAGTAAATGAGCACCACAATTATCGTCTTCAATGTCTTGCATCTTTTTTTAATTTTTTGTTTAAAAATTTTTAAAAATTAATTACTTTAATTTTCATAAATTTTTCACTCCGATTTTTGCCAAAAGCTGCTTTTGTAGCTATACAACCAGTTATTGAACATATCAACATTAATATATTACTAAATAAGGATATCCAAAATGACCAACCAAAGTGTTGCTAAAAATAGATAATTTGGTTTTATTTGATGGAAATCTTTAATTTTTCTCTATAAATTGTTAGGGGAAAATCCGTTGATTTGTCATGTTAGGAGGACACCAATGTTATAATTGAACTTATAATGGAGCTTGGAAACCACACCTCATACTCCCCCTCATGCTTATACTCCTCAAGTATAACCAGGTTCTGGAACTCTCAATGGAGCAGGAACTCATACTTTAAACTGATCCTCATACCACAAGTTTGAGCAGTAATTGGCAAATTTTTCAGTTATAAGAAGTATTATTATCAGAAATTCCAAAATCCTAAAGGATAGAGTCATAATAAAGAAGGCTGATACTTTCCGATACCAGGGAGCTTTTAGATTTCTGGGGAATATTTTTTTTAATTTTAGATACAGAGACCTTTTAATTTTAGAGGAATATTTTTTTAAAATTACGATGGTTCATTTTAGACAGAAAAAATATTTTTTAATTTAATTTTAAAAATTCTACCTCATAAATTCCTTCCTCTTCTTTAATAATATTATTATCTTGATCCGATGCAAACATGAAAAATAATAAATTACCCGCTATACTTGAAAGAACAGAAATTACAACTAAAACGGCTGCTATACAAGTACACAAACTTTTTAAAAAATATTTTTTATTAAATTATTATTAATTATTTACCGATGACAAAAAGCAAAAATTAAAAAAATTAAAGCAAAAATAGCACAAATTGTTGAAATTAGATTAGCTACAAGTGTTGCTATTTTCCAACCTTTTTTTTAATTTTTAAAAAATTTCTAAAAAATTTTTTTACAATTTTCCACCTAAAAATAAATGTTGATAAGCATCCCCCCATAATCTATTTTCATCATATCCAAGTTCATACCAATCTTTTTCATCTAGCCAGTAATCAAATTTAAAGACACAATTTAATGCTGTAAGCCAGAATTGGTCGAAAGGACGCGCAAGGTCAAAATGCCTTTTTAAAATTTTAAAAATAAAATTTGAAATTACTGTATTCTCTCAAATGGAAATCACTGGATTCTATTTCCAATGAAATCTCAAGGTGATTAAATTAAGTATTAATTTATTCCAATGGAGAGGAGTATTCAAAAAAATTTTTATAAATTAAGTATCGTTAAATACAATTTATCCCATGCCTAGGAGCTATCCCATGCTTCTCAAAAATCGTTGAAGATCCATAACATTCTCTTTAAAAAATTGCCGCTAAGTTTCGGGGTTTAGTGGGATTATAAAGATGTTTAAAAGAGGTCCTATAGTTCAATAATCAAGAGGCATATAATATTAAAGGGGATAATATGGAGAGAATACTGTATTAATCTTGGGTTGTAGCGTCACTCCAAGGGATTGGGTGGCATTATATCAAGATTTAACTTAATATTTTTTAAAACCTGTGTAAAGTAGCATAATATTCTTTAGGACGTCCATAATCATAAGAATAATCTCTCTTACAATCTAACCAAAGACCATGATGATGTTCTGTTCTACCTTCCTTTTTTTAATTATTTTAATTTAATTTAAAATTAACTATTTACTTCCAAATAAACAATTTGCCAACTAGGTGTTAATAAACCCAAAATTAATGAAGTCGTTGCAAAAATTAAAATTAAAAGGAATAAAATGAGCCAACCCGTTGATGTTGTTTGATTTGACATTTTTAAATTTTTAATTAATTTTATTAATTTATGGCACTTTAAAAATATTTTAAAAATCCATTTTTAACCTCTAATTTTTGTTTCTACTTTTACAGCTTCATTTTACGAAAAATGGATTTTTTGAAGGACATAAAAGGCTAAAATAAGCAATAAAACGGAGGCATGCATGCGCAAATGTGTGAAAATAAGAGAAATAAGGAATGAAATAGTAAAGGCTGTAAAATTTCGTAAAATGAGAGAAAAAGAAATTGACAGATGGCTTGTGCGCAAATATAAGTAAAGCTAATTTAGGTATAAATCGAAAGAAATTTAAGGTAGAAGCTTGAGAATTTTTTTTTTTTAAAGTTGTTATAACGGAAGTATAATTATCTAATAAACATAAATATTAATAAATATTTAATTATTTTGTAATGCGTTATCAGTTGATTTTAGAACTCTGAACATAATCGGATGTTAAAAATGAAGTAGCAGGGGACTAATTTCTGGGGAACACAGACATTCTAATTATATTTTTAAAAATCAAATAAAATTTTTATTGGATAATTTATGCAATTTAAGAAAGGAATGTAGTAATTGCCAACTAAAAATTTGTAAAAAGAAAGCAGAGGTCATCGGCAAATGTGTTCCCCTATTTTGCTTTACTGCGCGACATCAAAACAACAACAAAAATAATTTTCAGAAGAAAGGTGTTCACACCTTTGAGAATGGTCATTTTTCATTTTTATTTTGCTTCAGCCGATGAATATTTCCACTAATAAAGAGTAAAGGTCTATATTAATATTAGGAACGTTGGAATGGATATTTATTTATAAATAATTAATTAATTATTACAAGGACATTTTATAAATAAAATTTAAAAAAAAAGACAATAAAATATCGAAATTTATTTAAATAAATCCTCTTATATCCTTAAAGACTTGAAACAGATTGATTTTGTTTTATAAATTATGGCTTGGCTTGGATATAGAGAATGCATGCATTTATTGAAGGCTGTCGCATGGAAAGGTGTGGGTTGTGATGATTCATCTAAATAAAAAAAAGAATAAATAAAATGCTCTAAAATGGAGGGTTTTTGAATAAAAACAAGAAAAAAAGTTGATCTGGAAAATAAAAAATAATTTTAAAATTAATTGCCTCAGGGCATATAATTATTTTCTAGAAATTTCGAATATTTCTAGAAAATTTTTATTAATCAAATCCTCTATATCTATTAAATAATTTTATATTCATTTTATTATCTTATATTTTAGGTAAAATTTTCCCCTTCTTTTCAAAAAAAATTTAAAAAAATTTTTAGAATAAATCAATTAAATCACGAGAAAACTTGACAATTTTTTGCTGTTTTTGGGGATGTTTAATTTGTTTAATTATAAAATGGATTGCATGATTATGAACAAATTACTGCAATTTAAACACTTCTATTTAATTTATTTATTGAATGGTAAAAAAAGGAGAAAGTTGAAAACGAGAAAAAGAAAATTTTTTTAATCGGAGGACATTTAGGACGAAATAAGAAAATTGATAACTTAATAATTTTACTTAAATTATAATCATAATAATAATCATTTGCCAGTCAGACTATTTATCTTTATTTGTAAATTATTTAATAAAAAAATTAAATTATTTATAATAAATATTTATATTATTAATAAATAATATTAAAAATAATTACTAACGCTGCCAAAAATTTTTGTCTAATTTTTTAAATTTTTTTTAATTTTTTATACATATTTTGCGATTTTCCGACACATTTTTGGCAGCCTTAATAATTTCAGAGCCCCTTCCTTTGACTGAATACAGTACTGAATAAATGAGAGAATACAGTACCTTACCTTTAAATTGAACTCACTTATATTGAAGACATTGGAGAAAATCGTGTAATATTTCCTCTCCAAAAATGACTCCCTATATAATTGACTACCTTACACGTTCACTATATAGAGAGTTAACTTTGTTTAAATTTAATTTTTCTTTTTTGGAAATCTTCCAATTAAATCCTTATTAAAAAATCATTCTTTATTAATTTATTTCTCAATAAGTTGGCAAAAACTTCATTTCTTTCTTCTTTCAAAAAAATTACTCGTTATTGCCAATTCACTAATTTATTCGTCAATCACTCTCTAAATTCCCATTAAATTTATTTAAAAATTTAAAACATGCGCAACAAAAAGTTTGACTAATTTAAAGCATTGATTACATCATTATTACTTAATTAAATAAAAATAAAATAAACATCCGCCATTTTATTTGCCCTTTCTATTTAAAAATATTTTTTCTCTTTTTTTAATTGCCGCTTTTTATTAAAATAATTTAAAAAATAAATTTTTAATTAATTTCGAAATAATTGTCTAAAAAATAAAAATTTTCTTTAATAATTCCAAATTATTATTTAATCAATTAAAATACTAATAAACACAATTATTTACCACACTTTTCCCTTCTTGCTGATAAGAAAATTAATAATAATACTTTAATAATAATTTTTTACTAAACACAAATTAAGAACAAATATTAAAAATAATTTTTATTAAAATTATTTAATTAAATAATCGAAAACCAAAGAATTTAAATTATTTCATTTAAAAAGAGGTCAATATAAAAAATAAAAATTTTTCTAAAAAATTTTAAAAAGAGGGCCATCTGTCAATATAAAAAATAAAAATTTTCTAATAAAATATTTAAAAATAATGATTTCCTCATCAACAAATCAAGTAAGTGTAGCACAACAACAACAACACCAGCAACACTTACAGCAACACCAACAGCCTCCCCAACGAGGACATAATGTTCAGACAAGGGATTATGCGTCCTTACAATTGGAAGTTTTTGAATTGGTTAGTAGATTAATAAGAAAAAAATTAAATTTTTAAGAGCTTTCTAAGTCCAAAATTATTTTATGGGCAAAGAAAGTTAGATTACAGTACCCAAATTTCTCTCCAAAAGCGAGAGACAATAGGAAAAGAAGAGAATTTCTCTAACCGTCAGGTTTTCTTTAATTTAATTAATTATTTAGATGTTAAGAATTTATTTAATAAAATTTGGACAAAATGCCGTCTCTAAAAAATTTTTTTTTAATTTTTTAAAAATTTTCCATTGCTTAATACTTACCTAAAAATTTCTCAAAAAAATACTTCTCTAAAAAATTTCTCAAAAATATTATCATTTAGCTCTGCATTTTCCAAAGAGTTAAACGTA
The DNA here is from genome assembly GCA_000172435.1 of Meloidogyne hapla. Lineage (NCBI taxonomy): Eukaryota > Metazoa > Nematoda > Chromadorea > Rhabditida > Meloidogynidae > Meloidogyne > Meloidogyne hapla. The sequence continues at coordinate 7,313 of ABLG01001215.1, read as the reverse complement.
TTCAATCAAAAGATACCACTCAATGTGGCCAATTAGTTCAAGACAATACAATGAACGATGAACAAAGAAGTGAACATATAAACCGTTCAATGTATAGAATTTTGAATGAAGTTGAGGCAAAAATTGTTTGTTTGCCTAATAATACGGGTAATTTGAGAGAATTAAAAAAAATATACAGAAAATTAATTTAAAGACCCTATAACTCCTGATTATTTTGATGAATGGAGTTTTTTAACATGGGCACTTTTACAAATAATAAACAGATTGGAGGCTATGAGTACCCATGAAAGCAGTCTTTTGGATTATGGAGGAAAGCATTTTAAAGTTAATAAATTAATTTTAAAATAAATTTATTGGGAGTTTAATTAGAAAAACTTAATAAAAACATTAATTTTAACCAGGAAAAGATACATACAGCTCTAGTTGATCTGGTTAATAAAGCTCATCGGATGCAACCTCCACCTACCTTACAACCTAACGATCAGCAATTTGAGAGATTCTATCAGGTAATTAATTAAATATTATTATTATAGTTTTCCACCCCACAAAACTTTGAAATAAAACGAGGTTTGATTATAAGTCTTATTACCCCTTTTAAATTTCCACGTACTGGTCCCGACTATTAGTTATCCTCGAAAAGCTTTGGCTCTCTAAGAGTGCTTTTATAACGAGAATATGATTAACAACACAATTTAATATCTTATAGTCTTACGTCACAGCACTCATTTCCCTTCATGAACTTTATACAATGACCCAACAACACCAACATCAACAACAAAATACTGCTCGTATTTTCGAATTTGAAGCACATATAGCCCATTTCAAAACACAATTAAATGCTTGTTTTGCTTTGCAAAGATCTTTTGCTAATTCTGTTAGATAAAAATAAAAAATCTTTTTTTTTTAAATTTAATTTTCTTAGCACGGTTCAATGATTTGGAGACAATTACGTGAACATCAAATACGTAAAATGACACATTATGGATATGAAAATAGGGGATTTCTTGATTCTGCTGTTACTTTTTATGCTCATATGTTATATAATTTGGGTGTTTTGGCAGCTAGAATCCAAGCAAGAATTTTCCTGGATTTTAAAAAAAATTCAAAAAAATTTTACAGGGATTTTCTTATGAAATTCGTAATAATAAAACTTTTGTTTCTGGTCACTCTGATTTGGTTAAACCACTCTTGACAATTGTAAATTAATTTTAAATAATTAAAAAATAAATATTTTTAATTAAATAAAGGTCTATAAAATGGCTGATGTTTTGCTTAGTGATAGTATTATTTGTCTTGAACCAAGTTTAAATCCAATCTTGGTTACAAATAATTTGTATGTCATTCAAAATTTCTTTCTCATGAAGCATAATTTTTTTAAATATTTTTAGATTTCAAATGAAAATTGTTTCCCTCTGCCGTTTCTCGTTTTTCCGAGATTTTTCTTTACAAATTGTTTCAGAAGAAGTAGCACAACAAATACAGCAAGAAATGCTTCATCACAAAACTTTTGATCCACCCTCTCCCATCCGCAAGTATTTTAATTTTCTTTTTGGTTAAATTTACTTGAATAAATCAGAAAAATAAATTCCTCCCTTAACCTAAATTAATTTCGCTCGATATAACGTCACCATTTAATATTTTTCTTGTATTTCCAAAAAGTCTTTTGTTAAAAAATATTTTTTAAATTAATAAAAATTAATTAGAACACGTACTGCAGCTTTATTAGCAATGAAACCGGCAACTGGGGTGAAAAGAAATAATGCTAAAGCATCTGAAGGCAAATAATACTAATTTTTTAAAATTCACAAAAAATTATTTTTAATTTACTAATAGAGGGAGGAAATACAGCCCATAAAAAATCAGATGTAAATTCAAAAGAATGGATTTCCATTCCTCCATTATATGATACCGAACATGGAGGTTGGTGTGCAACATATCCCCATTTGCTTTGTACAACAAGGCAAAAGGTCTTAAAAAATTTTAAAAAATTCCAAAAAATTGTTTGAAAGGATACTTTACTTGAAACACGTTCTGCCGTTCAAACAGGCAAACGTCCTCTCTTTTATTTTCATGTTAGAGCTGAATTATTTAGTTTTTCTGGTTCTTTTACAACAGCACATACACTTTCTTTACCTTTTACTATTGCTACAAGAAGAAATCAGGCAATTTTAAAATTTCAAAAAATTTCTAATTAAATTTAAAGGACTGTCAAGTTCAAAGGATGATGAGTTCTTACACAGCCACATGTTTCTGGCTCTATGGGACTAATGTTCTTGATGGTCTTTTACTTCAATGGAATGATGGAGGTGAAGCAGAAATTAATTAAATTTGATTTAAAATTTTTAGAAATTGACTGGAAACATTTTAAATTACTTTATTCTCTTTATTTTGCAATGAATTCGGAAGTAACTAGAACATTTACTGATGAAGACTTTACTATTTTACAACAAAAAATGCATTGTTCAGAGTGTACTGATGGTTATAGTTATAGCCCTTTAGAATATTTAAAATAATTAAATTAATTAAAGCCTCTCAATCGAATGAATATTCCTCTTTGGATCAATTTCCACATAATCAACGCCAACAATTTATGCCTGATTCAAGAATAAGTTTCAAAAATGTCTTATGCCCGCATTTACACTTTACTTCACCTAGTTGTGATTTAAGATTTAGTGTTTGGTAAATTAAAATTTATTAAAATATTTTAAAAAAATATTAAAAAGGAGAGGAATGTTGGAATTGTTACATTTATTCAGTGATCAAAAAATGGAGACAAGAAATTTATGGGAAGCTGGATTATTACAAGGATTTATGGAATTAAATACAGTAGTTTTTTTGTGACAGCTTTATAATTAATACATAAACTTACTTATAATTAAACAATATTTCAACCTGAAAATTACTTAAAACTTAAGTTTAAACTTTAAATTTATTAAGTTTAAACTTGAAAAATAATTAAAACTTAAGTTTAAACTTTAAATTTATTAAGTTTAAACTTGAAAAATAATTAAAACTTAAGTTTAAACTTTAAATTTATTAAGTTTAAACTTGAAAAATAATTAAAACTTAAGTTTAAACTTTAAATTTATTAAGTTTAAACTTGAAAAATTACTTAAAACTTAAGTTTAAACTTTAAATTTATTAAGTTTAAACTTGAAAAATAATTAAAACTTAAGTTTAAACTTTAAATTTATTAAGTTTAAACTTGAAAAATAATTAAAACTTAAGTTTAAACTTTAAATTTATTAAGTTTAAACTTGAAAAATAATTAAAACTTAAGTTTAAACTTTAAATTTATTAAGTTTAAACTTGAAAAATAATTAAAACTTAAGTTTAAACTTTAAATTTATTAAGTTTAAACTTGAAAAATAATTAAAACTTAAGTTTAAACTTTAAATTTATTAAGTTTAAACTTGAAAAATTACTTAAAACTTAAGTTTAAACTTTAAATTTATTAAGTTTAAACTTGAAAAATAATTAAAACTTAAGTTTAAACTTTAAATTTATTAAGTTTAAACTTGAAAAATAATTAAAACTTAAGTTTAAACTTTAAATTTATTAAGTTTAAACTTGAAAAATAATTAAAACTTAAGTTTAAACTTTAAATTTATTAAGTTTAAACTTGAAAAATAATTAAAACTTAAGTTTAAACTTTAAATTTATTAAGTTTAAACTTGAAAAATAATTAAAACTTAAGTTTAAACTTTAAATTTATTAGGTTTAAACTTGAAAAATAATTAAAACTTAAGTTTAAACTTTAAATTTATTAAGTTTAAACTTGAAAAATAATTAAAACTTAAGTTTAAACTTTAAATTTATTAAGTTTAAACTTGAAAATTACTTGACATTTAAGTTTAAATTTGAAAAATAATTAAAACTTACTTAAGTTTAAAAATAAGTTTAAACTTGAAACTTTGTTGACATTTAAGTTTAAACTTTAAAATTACTTGACATTTAAATATAACCTTGAAAAATAGTTAAAACTTAAGTTTAAAGTTTAAAATTATTAAGATTAAACTTGAAATTAATTGATATTTAAGTTTAAACTTGAAGTTTACTTGAAAGCTTAACTTTATATTATAAAGGTACATTCAATGCTAAGAACGCTCCCTGGTTCGGGACTTGTTATGCGTTTATCATTAGTAGCAGGTGCTTGTGTTTGTATCACTGTTAAATGTTCAAATGATGAATTTCTAGATTTAGTATATAATTAATTAAAATCGTATTAATAAAAAAATAATTTAGGAACCATTGGATGTTAAAAAACTTCAATCAAAAAATTTAAATGATTATTTAAAAGACATAATCCTTTCAGAAAAGGTTAAAAATAAAATATATAAAATTAAATTTAAAAAATTTGTAAAAGGTTGATTTTGTTCTTGATTCTGATAAACAATGGGTACATGTTGCAGAGGTTTTGAAACGTTGTCAAAAATTTTCTGGAGATCACCAGGATCCCTCTCAAGAAATAAAAACGAGAGAAATATTTTCCAATGCTTTACATCCAGGTCCAGTTGAGAAGCAACATTCAATAACGTAAATTTAAAAATTTAAAATGGATATTTTAAAATAATTTAAAGTTTTACTCCAATGAGAGTGGCTGTTGTTACTTGTAAAACAAATGCTACAGACAATAATAATGAACCAGATGATGAATTTGCTACGGAAAATGTGAGAATTTAAAAAAAATAAATATCTCACACACATTTCCAAAAATTTAAGCCTGGAACAAAAGAGGATTCCAATCAAGATCTAAACAATCAACAATCCATCGATAATGAGGAGATTAATTTTGAACAGGAAATTAGCAATTTATTGCACAGATATGGAAAGACACCGAGAGATGTTATTAATATTCTTTCACAATCTTTACATGAACAACAACCTTTGGAACAATTGGAGGCAATAAAAACATTATAAAATGATAAAAAAATATTATTTTTAGCTAAACATAAATCCAAATTTATTAAATCAAAATTCAATCCAACATCAACAAAAACATCAATCATCTTCCACAACTTCTTTCCTTTTATGCCAACAGATGCCCTTAGGTAATGAACATCCACAACAATCCCAAAAAATTGAAAAAAGTGGAAAGACCGGAATTATTCGTTCTGTACCTTCCTCCTCAACATTATCCTCTCATTTAGAGGAAGACAATACATCAACAAAAAGTTCCAAAGCAAAACAGATTTCCCCTATTTCAACAAACACAAATAAACCAATTGAACAATCTGAAAGATTTTATTTTGCAAATAATCATAGTAGTGGAGGAAGTTTAATGCCAACGATGAATAGACCTATTGTTCTTATGCCTGCGATAGCGACAAATGTGAGAAAAAAAAATAATAAAAATTTAATGAAATTTTATAAAAAAATTTATTTAGGCTAATCCATCTTATATGATTACTCCTACAATATCTTCAATTAATTCTCGTAACCAAGAGTCAATTATGAGCTCTACTATGGACAGTTCCTCACTTTATTCATCATCTAATACTAATTCTTCCAATACTATCTGCACTTCTTCTTGTTGTTCTTCTACATTATCTACAACTATTAGTGGAGATAATAATGAATCTTCACCAATTAATTCAATTTTATATCAACAAATGTCAGTTCAAAAACAAACATCAACACCAATAATTATGCAACAACAAATAAACGAAGGAAATGTTTTTCAAAATTTAAATTATAACCAACAACATTTAAATCCTTCTGCCGAACAAAGACATCAACAACAATTATTACAACAACAACAGCAATTTCATTTTCGAATGTCTTGAATGAATAAATTTATATTTTTAAATATTTTGATGATAAAAATTAAATATTTTCGGTTATTTCCCTTCCCCACTAATTTATCCGGTTGTCAATATTAATAATATTTTTAAAATAAATATTTTTAAATTTAAAATATTTTTATATTATATTTAATTATTTAAATTAATGTAAATTTGAATAAGAAATAGCGTTACGCTTATTTTATTCTTAGAATATTCTGAAAATTATATATTTTTCCCTTTTAATTACTCAAATAAAAACTTCATTACATATTCAATAGTCGTTCATTAATCCGGTAATTTATTCTAATCCCGAATTTTACTTTTCGCGCACAGAAATATAAAAGAATTTTTCTAGGGAAATATACGACTTGCATTAATTTTCAATGCATTAATAAATTTCTTAAACTTTTATAAACTTAAACTTAATTAAACTTAAAATTATTAAGCTTAAACTTTGTTAATATAAACCTAATAAATAAACTTAAACTTAAGTTTAATGTTATCGACTTATTTTTTATTATTAAATTTTCTTTTATTAAATTTTACAATAGGGCTGGAAACATTTCAGTTTGATGGTAAATAATTTATTTTAAACAAACAAAATAAAATTTATCTTGTAATAATTTAAAAATTAATTTAGAAACTGAAGAAGATCAACAAAAATATTTATTTCAATTAAATCCAGAAAAACTAGAATTATTATTTCAACGTGCAGCATTAATGACATTATTAAAATCTATAGCTAAATTAAAATTAAAACAAGCAAAACAGACAGAAAAAATTTTATTTAATGAATGTTTAAATTTAAATAAATATTCTTTATCACCAATAAATTATGCAAAATGTTTATCTAAATTAATTGAATCTAAAAATTTATTTAATGAAGATGAACAAAGAATTAATTGTTGTAATGGAATTGTTGAAAATACCTTGGTTTGTTTATTTAATGCCCCTCTAAAATACATAAAAATAATTTTATTAAGAATTTGTTTCTTAATGTTCAAAATTCCCATGAAAGTTTATTACAAAAACAACACTGTAAGCTAATAAATTATTTTATAGAATTAACTTTAATTAGATAATAAAAAATCTTCTATTAAAAAACAATTAAATAGACCTTTAAAAAGGAGGTTATGGTCGAATAGGATATATTTGAGATCAAAAAGATCAAAGGATAATTATGGTAAATTTTCCTCATACAAATAATATTATTATTAAATATTTCAGTAAAGCATAAATTTAAAAATATAGAATTACTTAAACGTATTCAATGGTATTTAGAACAAAATGAATATGTAAATAATTATTTAATAAGAATTAGTCAAAATAATATAGAGTTAATTTTTAATAATTTTCAATTTTCAATCTAAATTTTTAAAGCCAAATTAATTATTATTTGCCTTCAAATAAATCAGTAAAATATTATTCATGGCAACAAACAGCTTTTGATCTATCTGATCAATTAAAATAATTTTTGGAAAAATATTTGAAGGAAAAGATGATAGATTTTTCATTTCTTTCCCCGAG